>JAKZJJ010000164.1:0-129469 GCA_030015415.1 Cynopterus sphinx
TACATTATGGAAGATATTATGACCAAGCTATGGGTAACACAGTTGATTTTTTAGAAGTTTAAGGGTGAGATGTGAAACTTTCAGACACTCTTGGTTCCATCCACTGGAGTTTATCCATATTGATTAGTAACTGATTAAAATCAAGAGCTAGTAATGGACCAACTAGCGGAGGTCCTACTTTAAAAATGAATCTTCATAGTTCAGTCAATGAACATATTTGGACAGAGAAGATAAAAGGAAACTGGTTGGAGCAGCTATCTGCTCAAAAACTACCTTTACCATAGTCTTCAATCCTTGAAAAAGATTTCATAGAGCACCCTAATACTACTTCCCAAGAGACTCGGTAGTCTTGGGTATACAAAAAGCAACTCAAGTGAATTTCTTATTTCCCAAATTTGAGGACTCTACTTTATTGCATTGGGGGTCTCGACACAGAGAAAATACATCCCAAATGACAATGGAAAGTCACCAGCCAGACCGGCCACAAGAAAGGCAATGCCACCTTCCAGTGTGTATCTGGAATGAGAGCCACAGAGAAAAAAAAGTTGGGAAGGATATACCCTCTTCTGTTCATCATCGTCCTTAATAATCCCAGATGGCAGCAATGGAGATAATAAAAATACTGGCCACTTTGCCGTTCATAAATTCTGGCCGAGTAATTAGGTCATATGTGGCACACGATGAACATCTGTCACGTATACATGTCTTAAATCCACACACCACCATAGCTTTTCCTAGGAGCTCTAGGAGGCTGGCAGCTGCAGGTAGGAGGTGCTGAGAAAAACGAATATCAAGCAGGAGGTGAGTATCCCAGTTGGCTTAACGGTGGTAAGATGTGACTGTGGAAGAAACCATTGAGGTGGAAAATGCACACTTTCACATTAACTCCCACATGGGCTAGACCATGAAAGTAGTGCGCCAGGTCGTCCATGCGTTCCACATCTGCCACCAACCATGCCAAGCCTATGGACATGGTGGGTGAGGATGCAGGCTACTCTCTGCCCACGAAGAAAACTCCCAGATTGGCAGTCAAGTATTATCGTCAATGGTGAAAAACGTGGTGACCACGTGCTGAGTGAAACTGCAAAACAAATACTAGGGCATTATGAAGGTGGGACCTCAGGCCTGAAACAGTCAACCCAAAGGAAAGTGGTGCTCCATCAGGAGAATGGAGGTCTGTGACCACATGTTCTGCTCACAGGATGTCACAGACCCCAGGATGGGAGCATGGAACTCTCTCTCTAAAGCTAAGTGGTCCTTCACTGTTGGTGGCAAAGCCATACTTTTAGAGAAGTCACTCTGTCCTCAACTTAAATCATCAGATTCTTTCAAAACAGTTTTGTATTCCATCCCTAGTCCTCTTGCAGAAAAGCCCAATGCAAGAACTTACAGTGATGTATATCTGCCAGGGCAAAAGGGCTTCCTGGAGCCAGGGACAATGGGGGTGTGGTGGAGGCAGTTTGCAGGGGAGTAGGGATGTGAGCTGGTCCCATGGAAGAGTGAGGTGCTGAAGAGAAAGCAGTGATATAAATTACAATGTCTACTCTGAAAGCTACACTGAGAACTGTATTTCCAGCCCAGTGCTGATGACTTGTTTAATCGAAACTTCTTTATATAAAAATCCTAGCATCTCTGGAAGCCGGGCCACGTGGCCATGATTTGCTATGACACTATTCTCACTCTCACATAACCTCTTACAGAACTCAACGACCCAAGATAGGGGGTGGAATTGAAGTTGGAGAAAATGTACATCTTTGTTCTTGGCTCCAGAGAAATGTTTCTAGCTCCCTCGTTCTGTGGTTACTGGCTCAGAAACTCTGATATTCTAACTACAATAACAGGCCCACTGGCCTCTCTTCTCTCTCCAATGGGACCTAGAAGGATGCTGTGTGAAAGTCTCCTTGAAGTTAAGCTTCATATCGGTCACTTAAGTACATTTTGCATTAACCCTACATATGTGCTTCTCTATGATTTTAAACCTTTTTTTTTTTTTTTTTTTTTAAAAATATTTTTGGAATAACGAGGCCATTGTGAGAAATGGAAACCATGTAGAAGCGTGTAGCTCTTTTATTGGTTATCTACTGTATGGTAAAAAGCTAAAGTCCACTTAAGAGAATTCTAAGAAAAGAAGCTATTTCTCTAAATTGAATCAAGTGCATCTTCCCATTCCTTCCTGGGCACACTTTTCCCCATTGATGTGTGTCTTTTGTAAAATAGCTTTGAGACATAATCTGGCACACACAATGAAATTCTCTATTTAAAAAATGAACAATACCTTGGTGGATTTCTTGTATATTCAAATATTATGTAACCATCACCATTAATTCCAGAACGGTTTCATCAGAGAGAAAGAGAGAGAGAGAGAGAGAGAGAGAGAGAGAGAGAGAGAGAGAGAGAGAGAGAGAGAGGGAAGGAAGGAAGGAAGGAAGGAAGGAAGGAAGGAAGGAAAAAATAAAGAAAGGAAGGAAGCAAGCAATAAAGAAAAGAAGGAAGAATGAATGAAAAGAAGGAAGGAAGGAAGGACGGAAGAAAGGAAGGAAGGAAGGAAGGAAGGAAGAAGGTGAAGGAAGGAAAGGAAAGGAAGAAAGGAAGGAAGGAAGGAAGGAAGGAAGGAAGGAAGGAAGGAAGGAAGGAAGGAAGGAAGGAAGGAAAAAAGGAGTGGAAAAAGGAAGGAAGGAAAGAAAAAGAAAGAAAGAAAAAAAGAAAGAAAGAAAGAAAGAAAGAAAGAAAGAAAGAAAGAAAGAAAGAAAGAAAAAAAGAAAGTAAGAAAGAAAGAAAGAAAGAAAGACAGTAAGCAATGATGCACCTATCAGCAGTCAATCCCCAGTCTCTCCTGGCCCCAGTTCTGGGCAACCTCCAATATGTCTCCACAGATTTGACTATTGTGGATATTTCATACAAATAGAAACATACAATTTGTGGCCAATGATTCTGGCTCTTAACTGAGCACAATGTTTTTCATGTTTACTCATACATGTATCAGTACTTCATTCGTTTTCATGACCCAGTAATATTTCACCATATAGGTATAGCACCGTTTGTTTATGCACTTAGCAAGTGATGGGCAATTAAACTGTTTTCACTTCATGTTCACAGCAGCATCACTGCATAAGTCTCTGTGTGGAGGTATATTTTCATTTCTCTTGGGTATGTATTCAGGAGTGAATGCTGGGTCACAAGGTAACTCAATTCTGTAACATTTTGAGCCCCAGCTAATGTTTTCCAAAGTGGTGGCTTCAAATCACAGCAGAGCACTACCCAACCACCTCCTCCGACAACACACCCAGGCAAACTTTTCGGGCAGCAGAGCCCTTCTAAAACAAATCCTGCTCTGTAGGGTCAGTCGCTGCACAGCAACTCCTCCACTGCAGTCACAGCCAATCAGCCTGAGGGTCAATCCCTCCCAGTGATGTGCAAACAGCAACCATGGCTCAACTGCAACAGGAGGGCACACACAACCCAGGCATAAGACACACCTAGAGCACCTGGCTCGGGTAAGCAGGGAGATGGTGCTACTGGGACCCACTAGTCATATACTACATAAGGTCACTCCTATATGACTGAGAGACAGAATAGCCCTACCTAATACACAGAAACAAACACGGGAGGTAGCCCAAATGGAAGACAGTAAAACATGTCCTAAATGAAAGAACAGAGCAAAGCTCGAGAAAGAGAACTAAACACAATGGAAGCAAGCAATCTACCAGATGCAGAGTTCAAAACACTGCTTATAAGGATGCTCCATGACCTCAGTGAGAACAACTACAAAGAGATAGGAAACATAAAAATGGAGATTAAAAAAAAACATAAATAAGAACCAGTCAGAAATGAAAAATACTGTAACTGAAATGAAGAATGCCTTAGAGGGAATTGACAGTAGATTAGACGAATCAGAGGATCGAATCGGCAATTTGGAAGATGAGGTAGCAAAAAACACCCAAGCTAAACATCACAAAGAAAGAAGAATTCAACACAACAAAAAAAATGAGGATAGTTTAAGGAGCCTGTGGGACAACATTAGGTGTAACAATATGCACATCATAGGCACCGGGAAGAGCAGAGAGAGAAGGAATTCAAAAACTATTTGATGAAACAATGATGGAAAACTTCCCTAACCTGGCAAAAGAATCACCAAGAGGTGCACAGTGACAAACAGGATGAACCCAAAGAGGCCCACATCATGACACATATTAATTAAAATGCCAAAGGCTAAAGACAAGGAGATAATCTTAAGACCAGCAGCAGAAAAACAGTTATTTGCTTACAAGAGACCTCCCATAGTAGGCTACTTTTCCAAAAGAAACTTGTAGGCCAGGAAGACATTGGCAAGAAATAATCAACATGATGAAAAGAGAGTCCCCACAACCAAGATTATTCTGTCCAGCAAAGCTATCATTTAGAATCGAGGGGCAGAGAAGAGCTTCCCAAACAAGAAAAAGCAAAAGGCGTTCATCAACTCCAAACCAAGAGCAACTTTTTTAAGAAGAAAAGAAAAAAGAAAATATATAAATAATAAAATGGCCATTTATGCTTTTCTGTTAAGAATTACTTGACAGGTACATGGGTTAAATGCTGCAATCAAAAAGACATAAGGTGGCTGAAGAGATAAGAAAACAAGACCTTACATGTGCTGCCCTCACACACCTTTAGAAAAGACTCTCTTTACATCAAAAAGAAACACACAGACTGAAAATAAAGGATGGACAAGTAGATCTCATGTACATGAAAAGAAAAAAAGAGCTGGGTTAGTGGCATTTCTATTTGACAAAATGGATTTAAAACGAAGACTGTAACAGGAGACAAAAAAAGAACCATAACCGCACTACTGGGTATTTACCCAAAGAAACCCAAACCACTACTTTGAAGAGATGTGTGCAATCACATAGTCATTGCAGCATTATTTCCAGTGCTCAAGATATGGAGGCAGCCAGGATGAAGAAATAAAGGGTCAATCATGAAGGAACGATGAGGTGGCACGTATATACAATGGAATGTTACTCAGCTAGAAAATGGAATGAAATCTTGCCACCTGCAACAACATGGGTGGACCTGAAGCATATCGTGCTGAGTGGAGTAAGTCAGAGAAAGACAAATGCCATATTATTTCGCTTACATGTGACATCTAAAGGACAAAACAGATACAAACTCATATATACAGAAAACATTTTGATGGTTATAAGATGGGAGGGGCTTTGGGGATGGGGGAAAAAAGGGACAGGTTTAAGAAGTACAAATTAATAGCTACACATTATATGTATCAGATGGGTACTAAATTTATGGGGTGTTAAATCTACTGTAAGTTTTATAAATGTCTAATTACATTGTTGTTAAACTGAGATATTCTATGCAGAGCGTATCCTTAAAAATATAAAATGTAAAAAAAAAATATGAAAAGGGAAAATAATATCTAAGTGTTATTACAAAAAGAGTAAAAAAAAACTTTAAATTTTAACTTAGAATTACCCCAAGACTCAGCAATCTTACATTTAGACATACACCCAAAAGAAGAGAAAGCAAGGACTGAAACAATTATTTGCACTGTAGTGTACATAACAGCATGTTCACAACAGCCAAGAGATGGGCACAATACAAATGTCCATCATGGATGGATGGGACGACAAAATGTGGCATATACACACAAGTAATGACTAACTTGTTTGTGCAAACAACATGTCAAAGTAACTGAGATCTGAACTTCAAAACCAAAGACTATTTGTGGTTGGTGTGCATCTGCTCCATTCCAGGGCAAGCACAGAAGAATAATTCATGAATATGGGAGTAAGACCTCAAATTTACGTGTGTTCTTAAATTTTCGTAGATATTATATCACCCTTGAAACTTAAAAATTAATCTGTGATCATAATAGACAATTGACAATCCCCAGAAAGTTACAAGGAAAGAAAAGTATATCCATTAGCTTACTTTACCAGAAAGTCAGGATTGTGAGATACTGAGCAAGGGATGTAGAAAGGGCAGAGTGCATGGAATACTTCTGACTAAATCAACAATCTCATTTTGGGGTGATAACCTTGAAATTGGTTTTCATGCTTGAAACTAGCTAACTTGAACTAGCAGGAAGTTTCTTTTCAAACAAACAAACAAATAAAATACTAGTAATATAACCATGTTTAGATAGGTAGGAAGCTTCCAAGTTTTGGCTCTCATTTTTTATTTCATTTACTTCTTGTTATCTTTCTACTTATATTTTTGTTGTTTCTTCAGCATTAATAAAAATATTTTAATGAATACCTTTGTTACTATGTAATATATCTATATATCTGTATATCTCTCTATCCAAGTGAAATTAGATAAATATTTCTACTGGGCAAATACCTCACAGGGCACTCCATAAGGGCTCTATAATTTCTATATCCAATAAATATTGTCCACCTGTCCTTTCAAAGTTGTACCACTTCACATTTTTTAAAACAAAGTATGAAGACACATTCCATCCAGTATGCAACCCTACACAATAGTAGGTTTCAGATCTCAGTTTGTTTTTACTCTGAGCAACATGGAGGGTAGGAAGTGGTATGGAATGTCTGAGTTTGTTTTTCCTTGATTTTCAGTAAGGTCTAACATCTTCCTGTTGGTTAGTAAATTGTTTCTATCTACCATCCTATTGAAACTAAAGTACTCCTGAAATCTTAAACATTTCATTTTCAAGTTTTGATGATGAGCTCTGCCAAATTTGGTTAAAGAGACCTTGCTCATGTAGTTATCAATATACATCTTAATAGTAATTTCATGATTCTATACATATGTTTCAATCTTTTGATTTTCTTTGGATTCCCTTGGTGGGAATACTTTTATTTCATTAAAATTTGTTTCATTTCTTTTCCTGTACAACTAATTGAAACAATAACATAGGCCACAAAATAGATAACATTAATCCTTCATTGTCTGGAGGCTTATCATGTCCAAAAAGAAATATCACACAGCCGACCAAATGTATAGGCAGCAAAAGAGTGTGGCCTAAAGAGGCCTGGAGGGACAAGTAGAAGAAGCGGTGGGGCATGGCCACAGATTCTTTTAGTCATAAAAGACATTCACACGCCTGGTTGCTCCTCACCCTTTCCCAGACTACTGGTTCCCGCTTCCCAGTGGCTTGACAAACCCTCTCCCAGGGGCCCCGTAGGCCGGGCAAAAGTAGTGGGACACTCTCTGGAAACCTTCCACTGCCAGATCTCTTCGACGGCAAGAGCCAAACTGAACCCACGGGCTCGCTTCTCAAATGGCTGCCTCCGACACCGGATGCCAGGGACCGTGGTTTCCTCACGCTGACCTGTACCGATTCCTGCGGTGGGCACATCGGGGCATCGTAATTAAGACTCCTCAATCTTGGACTTCTCAACCTCACGCTGGAGACATCGGCCCCGGCGATGCTCTGAGCCGGCTGTCCGCGGGCGCTGGACGATAAAGGCTTCCGTGCCCTCTGAGCTCTCACTAGCGAGTCAAGACTCCTGGCTTCGGACCGAGCCCGAGTGTCTCCAGGTGTCTCCCACTGTCCGCTGGGGACCCAGATCCGCAGCGAGAAGCCCAGCCGCCTGCTCACGGGTGACTGAATAAAGGGGTCCCACCAAGCTGGTCTCCATGGTGTTGCGATAGAGCACCAGGAAGTCATTTTCCGGAATCGGATCCAAACACACACGACCCCGACGGCCACATCACATGCCTCCAGCCCCGCTGGCCTCCGTGTTCCACGCATCCTCGCCGCTCTGTCTCGAATCCACAGGCAAGCCAAGCCCGCGCTGCACGCCCCAAACAGGTAGGTTTCGCTGCTCTGGCCTCGCACGCTGCTTCACGTGCCACCTCCCTTGCAGGCCAACGACTTCGACACGCCGTCTACACCGGGCGCTTGCTCGCCACTGACGTCTCGTCGCCCAGCACTGTAGCCCCCGTGCTCCTGACATCTCGGCTCCTGCAATACCACCCACCCTGCTCCCAGGAGGTAAGGCCAGAACCTGGGCCAACAGGCACGTGATGCAGGGGCTCTATCACTGCAATTAGAGCAGGGGCCGCTGACCACCCTTCCCGTAGGCTGGCACGGGGTCCCAGCACACTCCGCCACAGCCCCAAGAGATCATCGCACACTCGCATGAGCGACCCAGGTGCCATTTGGCCACAGGACTCAGATCTCATAAGCCACAGCGTCACAATTGAAGCCAGCACTTCTCCGAATCCATGTGGATCCATTCTTGGCCGAAAGTGACCGTTCCACAGCACCCCTCACACCTGGGCCAGTTGGCAGGCACGGCTGCCACGTGTTGGAAGCACATCACACGGATCCGACAACACGGATTCCGACAAGTTTTGTACTTCCCTACTCACAACTACACGTAGCATGCAAGCTAACTGCTACTTGCCGGAACCAGAGAACCAAACGCTGCCCGATCAAAGCAAGAATGAACCGTCCATATTAACATTCTTGCGATTTCTCACTTTGTGAAGTTCACTCGTTTCTTTTCAAGAACAAGAAGAAAAAGGAGTAAAGAGAAGGAAAAAAAGAAGAGGAGAAGCAGGAGAAGCAGGAGCAGGAGGAGGAGGAGGAGGAGGAAGAGGAGATAAAAGGAGGAGCAGGAAGAGGAAGAGGAGGGGAAGGAGAATGGAAAGGAAGAGGAGCTGAAATTTCTAACAAGTCCAGAATGCAAACAAATGAGAAGGGTGGGTGTGGCCCTAGATAGGCTTCAGAAGACAGACCCAACAAAAGACCGGTGATTCTCGGTGTTTAGAAACCCACTGAAATGCTGAGCAATAGCAAATCTGTGAATACTTTTTCTGTATAAATCATAACAGAGCATGTAAAAATGACACTGGTCTGCATCGATACGGGTCAATGTTGAGTCAAAACAATGCGAATAAAGGATAGTCACCGGAAACAACATTGATGGGGAGAATTTCAAATCTCAAGGCAGACAGTAGAGTCCAGAAAAAAATTCTTGAGGAAGGACAGATCAATGATTGTCAAAATAAAACCACTTTCAATGATGGCGATTTCGGCATCAACGGAGACATAGTTATTCCACAGAGGAATCGTGGAAGCGATTCTGGCTTGAAAGCATTTCTGGCTTGAAAATTGACGAAGCAACGATGGCAAAACACTCACCAGGATGAGACGTGAGGATGACCAGTTTCGTGACTGTGTCTCTTTTATGCACTGGACACTTTGGATCGTGGAAAGCCAGTGAAAACAGCCTCAGTGTGGCCACTGGTAATCAGTCCCACATGTTGCAAAGCGTCCCACGGCTGGAAACTGAGGCAATCTTTAGAAAACATGCATCAAAAAAAATTATTTTTCAAGGAACGAAACTCCTTCAGAGACTTTTAATTTGAAAGGGCAGCTTAGAAAAACCTGTACCGGAGACACAAGAATATCAAAACGTGTGCATTCCTGTCTCTATCACATAGCCCTGAATGCGAAGACAAAGGCCCGTCGGTCAGCCTTGCTTGGATCTGCATAGCGAGTCTCCAGGCGACTTGTGTTTTCTCCAATAGATCAATTCCTGCAATGAGTATCAGCCAATTGATCCGAAAACTCAAGCTGTGCCAATTGCTTTCTTTTGAGGAACATGTCAAGAGCACGGAGCTCCCACCAGCAGTGTTCAGCTCCCACCCCGGGTTGGCCTTGGCTGAGCTTTTGCTGCCCTCTCGTGGCTGCACTGTAGAATGCTTTGTGACTCAGCAAGGCAGGGAACATCTGGCCTGGCTGTTCCTTGTCTACTGACAGACGCTGCACCTTCCTGAGGCCTCAAAATCAATCCGTGCCCATTAGAAAAACATAAACAATCCCCACGAAGGACAAAGTAAGAAAGAAAAGAAAAAGACCCAGCAGCTCACTTTCCCAGAAACTCAAAGTTCTGCCATCCTGAGCAGGGGATAAGGAAAGGGCAGGGTGCATGAGTTCCCTCCGAGTCAAGTAACCCTTTCAGCTCTGGTGCTGTTAACCGGGAATTTGGTTTTCACACCTGACTCTAGCTTTCTCCAACCATCATCACATGACTTTGGAATACAAACAAAAAGAAATCACAAACAAACTAACAAACAACATAAGTAATCAGAAAATAAATCAACAAACAAACAAGTAAAATGTTAAGAAACAACCAAGTCAATAAGTAAGAAAGGAAATAAATAGATTATTTAATGAATTAATTGATGAATTAATTAATTAGTGAGATGATAACATTTGTAATTTGCCCCTGTTCAGCTACTTGGTTTGCTACAGGGTTTGGCTCTTATGTTTGGATTTCATTGCCGAAATGAATAAATAAACAAACAAACAAACAAACAAATAAGTATATAAATAAATAAACGAACGTATTAATGAATGATGAAAAGTAAATAAACAGGTCAATCAGTAACTAGGAAAATGAATGAACATATTAATTAGTTATTTAGTGAGTTGATGATATTTGTAATTTGACCCTGTTTGGATACTTGGTTTCCTACAGGTTTTGGCTCTCATTTTTGGATTTCATTTCCTAAAAATGAATAAATAAATAAATAATAAATGAACAAACGAATAAATGAATGAATAAAAAGTAAATAAACAGGTCAATCGGTAAGTAAGAAAATGAATGAACCGATTAATTAATTATTTAGTGAGTTGATAATGTTTGTACTTTGACCCTGTTCAGATACTTGGTTTGCTGTAAGCTTTCGCTCTTATGTTGCATTTCATTTTCTCTTCTCTTCTTTTTCTCTCTATTGTTTTTCTTTGGCCATAATTAAAAAAATATTGTGCAATGGTCAACCTTTGTATACTATGGAAAACATATCCAAGTATCTTTACCTGAGTCTGAATCTTGGTGAAATTCGATGACTATTTTTACCGTGCAAATCCCCAACAGGGAACTGCTCCGTGGCTGCGTGTTTTATGTCTCTAATTGTATTGTCGACTTGCCCTTAAGAAAGTTGAACCGCTTTATGTTTTTAAAGCGATGCACGAGGACACGATCCCACCCAGTCAATGGTCCTGCACCCTAGAGCATGTCATGGATCACTATCTTTTCACTCTGGGCAACTTTTCAGATAGAACGTGACCGTTTCAGTCTGCATTTCTCTGGCTGTCAGTAAGTTTCAGCAACTTTTTCCTGTCTGTCGGCAATTTCGATTTCTTCGGACCATTGTCTGGACCTGCTCATATTCTGTGGGATTTTGACCGTTTGATGTTTGATTTAAATCTTGATGTTCACCTCTGCCTGAACGGGGGAAAGGACACCTTTCTCATATCTGTTTTCAAGATACAGCTTCATGATATTTTGTGAGTCATGACCTATGTTTCTCATCGTTGCTGTACGGTAGGATGGGGATGGTTTGGCTTTGGTATTGTGGCGGTGATCTTGTTGTGTTTTGTTTTGATTTGTCTTCTTTTTTTCTGTCGGTCAGGTCTTTTCTGACCGTTCCCTAGGCCAAGAAATTGTCTCGATTTTCACTTCAGGGTCCGCAAGCTGATCCTGTCCACAAAGAAATATCATACAGCGCACGAATGTCTTTGCCGGGGAGGGTGTGGCCTAAAGAAGCCTGGAAGCTGGGCTAAGGGGAAACGGGAGGGGCATGGCCCGAGCTACTTCCTACTTCAGGGCAGAGAATCCTGGCCCAGGCCGGGCTGCCTTCGCCCTTCCCCGACTAACGCTTCCTCCCTTTCCTGAGAGGCTTCACACGCTCTCTCCCCGGAAAACCCTCGGGGCCGGCAAACCAGTGGGGACACTCTCTGGACACCTTCCCCAGCCCGATCTTCCTGGAAGGCCAGCGCCAAGCGGAACCCACCAGCTAGCTCTCAACTGGCTGCCCCCGACACCGGACGCCAGAGACCGTGTGGTCCTCACGCTGACATGCTCGTTCCTGGGCGGGCACACGGGGCTCGGCAAGAAACAACTCCTCGATCTCGGGATTCTCGACCTCACGCTGTGGACCCTTGGGGCCGGCCTACACTCTCAGCCGGGCTGTCCCTGCGCTGGATGATTGAAGGCATCCGCGGCCTCTGAGCTTCACAAACCCACCGCACCCTGGCTTCGGACCGAGCCCGAGTGTCTTCAGGCGTCTCCCACTATCCGCTGGGACCCAGATCTGCAGCGAGAAGCCCGGCGCCAGCTCACGGCGGACCGAATAAAGTGGTCTAACCAAGCTGGTCTCCATGGTGACGCGCATACAGCAGCAGGAGGCCATTTTCTGACACGGTATCCAATCACACACGACCCCGACGGCCACATCACACGCCCCGCGCCCCGCGCGCTCTGTGCTCCACGCATCCTCGCCGCCTCTCTCCCAATCCACAACCAAGCGAAGCCCGCGCGGCGCGTCCCTCACAGCTTGGCTCACGCCTGCCTCACACGCGTAAACGTGCCACCTCCCTTGCAGGCCCATGGCCCCGACACGCCGTCCGCACTGGCACTGCTCGTCACTGACGCCTGTCGCCCTGCACAGTCGCCCCCGCTCCGACATCTCAGCTCCTGCGAAACGCCTCCTCGCTTCCAGGAGTCAGGCCGGACTCTGGCCCAAACGTCACCCAATGCAGAAGCTTATCACCGCCATGAGAGCAGGGGCCGTTGACCGATTCCTCCCCGTGAGGCTGGCACGGGGTCCCAGCACACTCCGCCAAGCCCCAAGAGCTTATTGCACACTTCCCGAGCGACCCAGGTGCCATTGGGCCACAGGACTCCAGAACTCATAAGCCACAGCGGCACAATTAGTCGCCAGCACTTTCCGACTCCATGTGGAGGCAATCTTGGCCGAGTGACCGGACCACAGCACCCCTCACACCTGGTCGGGTTGGCAGGCACAGCTGCCACGTGTTGCAAGCACCTCACACAGACTCGGGACCGCTGGATTCCGACAAGTCCTGTGCTCTCCTGCTCACAACTATACGTAGCATGCAAGCTAACTGCTACTTGCCAGAACCAGAGAACCAAACGCGTTCCAATCAGCCCAATGAACCGTCCATATTACCATTCTTATGTATTACTCACTTTGTGAAGTTCAATTATTTTTCAAGAACAAGAAGAAAAAGGGGAAAGAGAAGAAAAAGAAAGAAGAGAAGGAGAAGCAGGAGAAGGAGAAGCAAGAGGAGAAGGAGGAGGAAAAGGAGGAGCAGGAGAAGGAGGATGAGAAGGAGAATGGAAATAAAGAGGAGTTGAAATTTTTAACAAGTCCAGAAGGCAACAAATTAGAAGGGAGGGTGAGGCCCTAGATAGGCTTCAGGGGACAGGCTCGAACAAAAGACCCGTGATTCTCGGTGTTTAGAAACCCACTGAAATGCTGAGCAATACCAAGTCTGTGAATACTTTTTCTGTATAAATCATAAGAGAGCATGTAAAATGACGAAGGTCTGTATCGATACGGGTCAATGTTGGAATCAAAACAATGTGAATAAGTGATAGGCACCGGAAAGAACCTTGACGGTGAGTACTATAAATCTCAAGACAGACAATAGAGTCCAGCGAAGAAATTTCTGGAGGAAGCACAGATCAATGATTGTCAAAATAAAAACCACTTTCGATGATGGCGATTTTGGGATCAAAGGAGACATAGTCATTCCACAGAGGAATCGTAGAAGCGACCTGTTAGCATTTCTGACTTGAAAATTAACGAAACAACGATGGCAAAACACAGACCGGGATGAGACGTGAGGGATGACCAGTTTCGTGACTGTGTCTCAATTTTGATGCACTGGACACTTTGGATCGTGGAAAGCCAGTGAAAACAGCCTCAGTGTAGCCACTGGTAATCAGTCAGGCACTTTGAAAAGCGTCCCACAGCTGGAAAAGGAGGCAATTTTTGGAAAAACATTCATCAAAAAATATTCATTTTTTAAGGTAAGAAACGACTTCAGAGAGATTTGATTTGAAAGTGCAGCTTAGGAAACCTCTACCGGGGACACAAAATAACTAAACTTGTGGATTCCTCTCTCCATCACATAGCCCTGAATGCGAAGACAAAGGCCCGTCAGTCAGCCTTGCTTGGATCTGCATAGCGAGTCTCCAGGCGACTTGTGTTTTCTCCAATAGATCAATTCCTGCAGTGAGTATCAGTCAATTGATCCGAAAACCCAAGCCGCGCCGAATTGCTTTCTGTGAGGAACATGTCAAGAGCACTGAGCTCCCAACAGCTGTGTTCAGCTCCCACCCAGGGTTGGCCTTGCCTCAGCTTTGCTACCCTTTCGTGGCAGCACAGAAGAATGCTTTGTGACTCAGCAGGGCTAGGAAACATCCGGCATGGCTGTTCCTTGTCTACTGACAGACACTGCATCTTCCTGAGGCCTCAAAATGAATCCGCACCCATTAGAAAACATGGAGAATCCCCACGTAGGGACAAAGAAAGACAGAAAAGAAAAACCCCCAGCAGCTCTCTTTCCCAGAAACTCAAAGTTCTGCCATCCTGAGCAGGGGATAACGAAAGGGCACGGTGCATGAGTTCCCTCGGAGTCAAGTGACCCTTTCTGCTCTGGTGCTGTTAACCGGGAAATTGGTTTTCACACTTGACTCTAGCTTTCTCCAACCATCATCACATGACTTTGAGATACAAACAAAAGAAATCACAAGCAAACTAACAAACAAAATAAGTAATCGGGAAATAAATCAACAAACAAAAAAGTAAAAAATGAAGAAACAACCCAGTCAATAAGTGAGTAAGGAAGGAAATAAATTATTTAGGTAATTAATTGATTAATTAATTAATTAGTGAGTTGATAATGTTTGTAATTTGACCCTGTTCAGATACTTCCTTTGCTACACTTTTTGGCTCTGATGTTTGGATTTCATTTCCCGTAAATGAATAAATAAATAAATAAACAAAGAAACAAACAAATAAATAAATAAACGAACGAACGTACGTATGAATGAATAATTACAGAGTAAAGAAACAGGTGAATCAGTAAGTAAGGAAATCAATAAACAAATTAATTAATTATTTAGTGAGTTGATAATATTTGTAATTTGACCCTGTTCGGAGACTTGGTATGCTACAGGTTTTGGCTCTCATTTTCGAATTTCATTTCCTAGAAATAAATAAATAAATAAATAAATAAACGAACGAACGAACGGACGAATGAATGAATGGATAAAAAGTAAATAAACTGGTCAATCGTTAAGTAAGGAAATGGATGAACAAATTAATTTATTACTTTGTGAGTTGATAATATTTGTAATTGAACCCTGTTCAAATATTTGGTTTGCTACAGGTTTTGGCTCTCATTTTGGATTTCATTTCCTGGAAAGGAATAAATAAATAAATAAATACATGAACAAACAGATGAATGAATGGATAAAATTAAATAAACAGGTCAATCAGTAAGCAAGGAAATGAATGAACAAATTAATTATTTAGTGAGTAGATTATATTTGGACCCTTTTTGGATACTTGGTTTTGCTACAGGTTTTGGCTCTCATCTTCTGATTTCAATTCCTAGAAATGAATGAATGAATCATTAAATAAATAAAGACATAAATAAATAAATAAATGAACGGATGAATGAATGCATAAAAAGTAAATAAACAGGTCAATCAGTACTCAAGAAAATGAATGAGGAAATTGATTAATTATTTAGTGAGTTGATAATATTTGTAATTGGACCCTGTTCGGATACTTGGTTTGCTACAGGTTTTGGCTGTCATTTTGGATTTCATTTCCTAGTAATGAATAAATAAATAAATAAATAAATAAATAAACGAACGGATGAATGAATGAATAAAAAGTAAATAAAGAGGACAATCAGTAAACAAGGAAATGAATGAACAAATTAATTAATTATTTAGTGAGTTGATAATATTTGTAATTTGACCCTTTTCCGGATACTTTCTTTGCTACAGGTTTTGACTCTCATTTATTGATTTCATTTCCGAAAAATGAATAAATAAAGAAATGAATAAATAAATACATAAATAAATGAACGAACGAATGAATAAAAAGTACATAAACAGGTCAATCAGTAAGTAAGGAAAATAATGAACCAATTAATTAATTAATTAGTGAGTTGATAATGTTTGTAATTTGACCCTGTTCAGATACTTGCTTTGCTACAGGTTTTGGCTCTTCTGTTTAGATTTCATTTTTGGTAAATGAATAGATAAATAAACAAACAAACAAACAAACAAACCAACGGATAAATGAATGAATAAAACGTAAATAAACAAGTCAATCTGTAAGGTAGTAAACGAATGAACAAATTAATTAATTATTTAGTGAGTTGATAATTTTTGTAATTAGACCCTGTTCGGATACTTGATTTCTGACAGGTTTTGGCTCTGATTTATGGATTTCATTTTCGGGAAATGAATAACCAAATAAATAAATAAATAAACAAATAAATAAATAAATGAACGGATGAGTGAATGAATGAATAAAACGTAAATAAACAAGTATATCTGTAAGCAAGGAAATGAATGAACAAATTAATTAATTATTTAGTGAGTTGATAATAATTGTAATTGGACCCTGTTTGGATACTTGGTTTGCTCCAGGTTTTGCCTCTCATTTTTGTATTTCATTACCTGGAAATGAATAAATAAATAAATAATAAATGAACAAACGAATAAATGAATGAATAAAAAGTAAATAAACTGGTCAGTCCGTATGTAAGGATATGAATGAACCAATTAATAAATTATATAGTGAGTTTTAATATTTGTAATTTGACCCTGTTTGGATACTTGGTTTGCTACAGGTTTTGGCTCTCATTCTGAATTTCATTTCCGGGGAATGAATAAATAAATAAATAAATAAACGAATGAACGAGTGAATGTATGAATAAAAAGTACATAAACAGGTCAATCGGTAAGTAAGGAAATGAATAAACCAATTAATTAATTATTTAGTGAGTTGATAATGTTTGTACTTTGACCCTGGTCAGATACTTTGTTTGCTGTAAGCTTTCACTCTTATATTGCTTTCCATTTTATCTTGTCTTCTTTTTCTTTCTATCTTTTTTTCTTGGCCATGATAAAAAATAAACAATCGTGCAATGGTCACTTTTTCTATACTATGTAAAATATATGGAATTATCTTTATCTGTGTCTGAATCTTGGTGAAATTCGATGACTCTTTTTCCCGTGCAAATCCCCAACAGGGAACTGCTTCGTGGATGCGTATTTCATGTCTCTAATCTGTATTGTCGACTTCTCCTCAGAAAGTTGTACTGCTTCATGTGCCTAAAGTGATGGACGAGGACACGTATCCCACCCAGTCAATGGTCCCGCACCCTAGCGCATGTCATGCATCACTATCTTTTCAATCTGGGCAACTTGTCAGGTAGAACGTTACCCTTTTGGTGTGCATTTCTCTGGTTGTCAGTTAGGTTCAGCATCTTTTCCCTGTGTGTCGGCATTTTCGGTTTCTTCGGACCCTTGTCTGGACCTGCTCATTTTCTGTGGGGATTTTGACCGTTTGATGTTTGATTTAAATCTTGATGTTCACCTCTGCCTGAACTGAGGAAATGACACCTTTCTCATGTCTGTTTCCAAGATACAGCTTCATGATATTTTTTTGAGTCTTGACCTATGTTTCTCATCGTTGGTGTACGGTAGGATGTGGTTAGTTTGGCTTTGGTTAGAGGGGCGGTGATCTTGTTGTGTTTTGTTGTGATTTGTCTTGTATGTTTCTGCCGGCCAGGTCTTTCTGACCGTTCCCTAGGCCAAGAAATTGCTACCATTTTCCCTTCAGGGTCCGCAAGCTGATCCTGTCCTCCAAGAAATATCATAGAGCGGACGGAATGTCTTGGCGGCGGGAGGGTGTGATCTAAAGAGGCCTGGAGATGGGCCAAGGGGAAGCAGGGGCGGGGCCATGGCCCGAGCTACTTCCTACTTCCGGGCAGAGAAGCCTGGACCAGGCCGGGTTGCCCTTGACCCTTTCCCGACTAACACTTCATTACTTTCCCGAGGGGCTTCAAACGCCCTCTCCCCGGAGAACCCGCGGGACCGGCAAACCAGCGGCGAACCTCTCTGGGCACCTTCCCCAGCCCGATCACCCCAGGAAGGCCAGCGCCAAGCGGAACCCACCGGCTCGCCTCAAATGGCTGCCCCCGACACCGGACGCCAGGGACCTTGTGGTCCTCACGCTGGCCTGCTCCCGATCCTGGGGGGGGAACACGGGGGCTCGGCAAGAAACGACTCCTCGATCCCGGGCCTCTCGAGCTCACGCTGGGGACCCTCGGGCCTGGCCGACGCTCTCAGCCGGGCTGTCCCTGCTGCGGGGGACGTTTCAAGGCTTCCGTGGCCTCTGAGCCTCACGAGCCCGCCACACCATGCCGTCGAACCGAGCCCGAGTGTCTCCAGGCGTCTCCCACTGTCCGCTGGGACCCAGATCCGCAGTGAGAAGCCCGGCGTCTGCTCACGGCTGACCGAATAAGGGGTCTCACCAAGGTGGTTACCATGGTGACGCGCATAGAGCAGCAGGAGGCCATCTTCCGTCACGATATCGAATCACACACGACCTCGACGGCCAAGTCACACGCCCCCGCCCCACGCGCTTTGTGCTCCAGACATCCTCGCACCTCTCGCCGAATCCGAAGACAAGCCATGCCCGCGCGGCACGTCCCTCACAGCTTGGCTCGCGCCCCGGCCTCGCAGGCGCCTAGGTGCCACCTCTTTTGCAGGCCCATAACCCCGACAGGTCGTCTACACCGGCGCTGCTCGCCACTGACGCCCCGTCGCCCTGCCCGGTCGCCCTTGCGCTCCGACATCTCGGCTCCTGCGACACCGCCTCCCCGCTCCCATGAGTCAGGCCGGACCCTGGGCCAACCAGCACCCAGTGCAGGGGCTCCATCACTGCCATGAGAGCAGGGGCCGCTGACCTATTCCTCCCCGTAGGCTGGAACGGGGTCACAGCACGCTCCGCCAAGCCCCAAGAGCTCATCGCACATGTCGCGAGCGAACCTGGTCCCATTTGGCCACAGGACTCAGAACTCATAAGCCACAGCGGCACAATTGGAAACCAGCACTTTCCGACTCCATGTGGAGCCATTCTTGGCAGAGTGAGCAGTCCACAGCACCCCTCACACCTGGGCCGGATAGCAGACATGACTGCTACGTGTTGCAAGCACCTCACACGGCCCCGGGACCACGGATTCCGACAAGTCCGGTGCTTGTCTGCTCACAACAACACGCATTATGGAAGCTAACTGCTACTTGCCGGAACCAGAGAAGCAAACGCGTTCTGATCAGCAAGAATGTATCGTCCATATTACCATTCTTACGATTTCTCACTTTGTGAAGTTCAATTGTTTCTTTTCAAGAACAAGAAGAAAAAAAGGGGAAAGAGAATGAAAAATAGAAAAAAAAGAAGGGGAAGCAGGAGAAGCAGGAGAAAGTGAAGCAGTCTCAGTAAAGTCGCCATATGTAGTCTGTGTCCCGTGGATCCTAATGTCTCCATCACCCTGGTCTCTTGAACTGGATGCTCCAGGTGTGTCTGTGGGATAGGTATTATGTGCCCACCTGTTGTAGTTGAGCCTTGATTGTTGTTTGGTCATCAGTGGTGAAGATTGATCCTCAAGATGATCGGCAGTGAAGGAGATGCTTGTGCAGGCACTGACCCTGCAGAGCAGGATGGTCTTCAGTAGGGTTTTGGTGCCTTCTCAGTCTACTCTTTGGTGTGTCATCTCTAGAGTTAGCAGGATGATTCTGGAGCTTTGTCCTAACTCAAAAACTAAGGGTAAAGATCCTCGGGTGTTCTGGGAGGGTCCCCACTTCAGGCCAAGTTTAGCAGCAGCTTCGGCCATCTGAAATGAGACACTAAGCAATCCGCAGATGGCTGTTATCCATGCTGAAATTGGAAGTGCCTCAAGAGGCCAAGACTGAAACCAAAGTTGGTTGCCACTAATGCAGAACTTGGGGAAGCTTGGCAAGATGTATGGAGCTCTCTGAGGCCAGATGCTGTTTGTTTGGGGTGTGCAAAGCTTGGAGAGATTTAAGGATGGTCCACAGCATGAACCAAGACAGAGTGATTGTATGGAGAAGCCACTGTAAGCAGCTTGGGTGCACCTGCATGTTGAGAAAGGGGGGGTCCAAGGGACTCCCGAGAGTGGGGTGACCTGTGTTAGTTATGTTGACAGAGACTCAGATATAGCAGCTCCCTGGGTCTGCATGATGGGCTCAACAAAGGAAAAAAGGCTTCTGCCCGCACTTCTGTCTTGGAGAAAGCCACCCCTACAGCCCTCGCTCAGAGGACCGACAACTCAGTTCCACCTGTGTGGCCCTGGCACCTTTGAACAGCTGCCTCAGCACTGGAACTCACAGTGAGTGAGTCCATTACCAGTAAGTCTATGTGTGCATGGCCCCTTAGGAGGCCATCTATCTCACTCAGTCACAGTCTCTACTTGTTTTCACAGACAGAAGTGTGGGGACTTCTCTTCCTTGCAATAGAACCTTGGTCTGGTGAGTCCAGGGTGGGCTTGGGACACCAGGCTCCTCCAGGGGGACCCCCACAGCTGAGATATCTCTTTTGATTTTGAATCACCACAAAGGGGTGTTGGCCACCCTGTTCTGGGTCTCCGTCCCTCCTAACTGTCTTGAGGTAGCTTCTTCTGTGTGACCTCAGTCAGAAGACTTCTGTTCACCTGGAATTCAGGCAACTCCCAGTGATGGTCATTCGATAGTTGACTTGTTCTTTTGAGGTGATCCAGGGATGAGGCGAGCATAAAATTAAACTGTTTTTCCGTCTTGACCAGAAAAATCTCATCTGTCTTGTTAAATGTATCATCACAGTGTTCATTTTTATTATTGTATCACGTTTCATTTGTGGATATCCCCCGTTTGTATATCCATTCTTCTGTTAGTGAACAGTTGGCATGTGTCCAGTTTGGGGCTACAACAGGGTGGAATTTATCAACATTCAAAAATAAAGCACAGGTTTTCTCTGTAATTTCATGTTCTTGCACAAGCGGCAAAAGGAAATTTTGCTTCATAGAATGAAATTTCTCAGGGAAGTGCAGCCAGTTAGGAATCTAAGTGGACTTTCAATATCTCTTGAGAAACTACAATTTTGTTGCTCTCCTGATTTTCTCTGTTAAGGGAACTGCCCTGTTTGAAGAGGAAACAAGAGAACAAGAGGAAAGGAAAATGGATGAAATCTTCTAGACTCCTAAAGTCTGGACGAACTCCTAGAGGAGGAGTACATATCCTGAGGAGAATAGGAAGAGGACATTGTTTTGGCGTATGACATGTCTAACAAGACACCTCCGTCAAATACACAATAAGCTTTTGGGGCAGAAAATCAGCTCTCCACAGATAATATTACTATCTTTGACTTTAATAACAGAGGACTGTGTTCAGAAGTTGTGGGGTTTCATCTCACCTCCACCTCTGACCATGGACCAGCTACATAAACTCTCTATATTTCAATCACTTGTGTGGAAGAGGAGGCTTTCTGCCCTGTGTTCCCTCTGTGTTAAAGGACTGTGTGCTTCTTGGTGCTCAAAACAACCCATTACATTCCTACGAGATGCCAAGGGTCAGCCAGAAAGAGGAAGGTGAAAACGCGTCATGAACCATGAAACACCCTACTCACTGTCCAGTATGACAGCTGTCACTTCCTGGCTCTTCATCAGAGTCAAAGCTGGGACTGCGGTGATGGCTAGAGATGGCATGAACATGAGCTGTACTGCTCCTCATCTGTCTGGAGTGCTGTCCCCAGTGACACCGTTCTTCCTGGTCTCCACAATAAATGTCCTGGCACTTCTCAATTTTCACCTCCAGGCCAAATGCCACATGCCAACCCTCTTCTCCTGGCTACCTTAGAAGGATCTCTGTGAGGGAGAAAAAATTTAAAAAATTCCAGCAGCCTTTACAGCATCTTCAGTGTGTGCTCTACCAACAGGAAATGAACAGGATACATTGTCTGGTCTTCTTCCTGTAAAACATAAAGCAAGTCCCTGAAAGAATCTTTCCAAGGAATCCTTCAGAAGATCTTGAGATTCTTTTTCCTTTTCTACGTTCACCCTGATGACCCAAAGCACACCCTGCCATGGCGATCCCCCTACCTTCTGCATTGAAATTCTTTATCATCTTGCTCTCTCTTAAGACTGAAGGCGAAAGAGGATCAAAGGACCACTTTCCACAGCCCAAGCCAGTTCAGTAACTTCGCTCTATAACTATGAGGCTGCAGATGTGCTGTCCTCTGCTTGGTCTCCAACTCCCCTCTGGTATAACGTTGGCCTTTGTCACACTTACTATAGGAAAAGATTTCTTTGGAAGGTAAGTGATGTTTCCCTAAAAGCCGTTTTACAAGCCATTGTTGCAGTTGCATGGAGAATATGACCGACTCAGTCCCAGGAAGTGCTGATGGGTGCCCAGAAGACATCCAGCTCCTTCCAAACACGTGCCAAGGAAGCCAAGAAATCTTTAAATGCAAAAGGGTATAATACCTTCAACTTCCCAATGTTTGAGAGCTGCGGACATTATGCAAATAAAGGTCAACAAGGAAATAACATTTACTAAATAATGCTATTACTATTTTACAAGATCTCCACTAGAGAGAAAGAGTCTGTGGTGAATAAACCAAATCTAAACAAAAAGGTAACAGGGCTAGTTAACATTCTAGCAAAGGACCCGTCCAAAGTGGGTCCATAGGCAATGTTTTCAGCACACATATTTAAATAGCTGATAGACTTACATTAGTGGGGGAAATGTTTTCAAACACTGGGCCCTCACAGACTCAAATATCCTTTGAGAAGGACCTTCCATATTTGCCCTTTGATTTCTCTCTTGTGAACTCAATCAACCCTCAGTGTGTGGCTGTGAGATCAAATTATGTCTAATTTGTATCCAATTCATGATGAAATTATTCAGTCATTTATTTCATTTTGATTGAGGCCCTTTCAACATCTGAAGAGTTGTGAGTGATCAAGCATCACGAGTAGAAGGTGTGTGTCTTGCCTGTGCTATAGCCCTAAGGTCCTTGGTTGAAAGATTTCGGTGGCACTGAAAAAATTTATTGTCGTGCGATTTAGCTGAAGTTGTTAGCTCTCTCTTGAGGCCTTAAACATGATTTTCAAGTACAATCCATTGAGGGCATCCTGGGGGCTTACGTACCAGTTACCCTGGTAGCTAATTGGAACACTCATGAGGTTTGGGAGAAGAAATCATTCAACAGTTCAGAAGGGCCTGTATTTTGGGTAGAGTTCTGGGCGTAATTACCTAAATTTGTATGAATAAGACCTATGCTCCTAGTGCAAACTTTCTGAAAATCAATTTAACTGCTGTTTTAACGATCATCAGAAGAGTAGAAATATTGATCACCACTGCAACCAACCACATACGACTATACATGCTGAATGAGAAAAGCAAATGTAAGCTGAAGGTCTGAAAACAAGGTAGACCTACCATCCACCCCAGCAATGGTATGCTAAGACATCTACACATGAGAAATGAAACTTGGCATTAGTGTGCAAGTGCATGTGGGTACAGTATCTCTGCTCATAACTGCTCCACTTCGCAAACAACCCATTGCACAGAAAACTACCTTAAACATTCAAAAAGCAAAAGTGGACTTGAACAAAGAGAAAGACATATCCTATTATTGATGAAGAAGACTCAATATTATACATATGTCAGTTATCCCTAAGTTAACTTATAAACAGCATGATTCTCACAGAAATTAAAGCATTCTTTTCCAGTCTGGAGTAAGAGAAGTTGATTAGAAAATTCAAATGGAAAAATATGCAGAAACAACTGAGAAAGTACTCAGGGAGGGAAAAGGAATACGCATAGCACATCACATAGTATTCTAAAATCAGAATAAAACATCTTTAACAGGATTGTACTGGCACATTAGTACATAAATACACTAAAAGAAACAAATAGGACTTCAGAAATAGACCCACTATTAATGCAAATTAAGCATATGAAAAAAACGGTATCTGAAACTGGGAGAAAAGATCTTTTGTTAATTAAGTGGAACAGGTACAAGAAGAATCTAGCAGGAAGGTAAATTTGTCCAACTGTATTACATTGAATATCAGGATAAATTGCAAATGAATAGCAGATAAAAGAAAACCATTCAAGCACTAGGGAAAAAATCAACAAATGCTTTTATAATATGGGAGTGGAGAAAAGATCCCTAAATTTTGACTCAGAACCCAGAAGCAATAAGAGATTGATAAATCTGAAAAGATGTACACTTCATAAAAATCTTTGCATAACAAAATATATAATAAGCAAACTTTAATAAAAAAGTACAAATTAAAAAAGGTGTTCATAACTGAATGACACTAGACAAAGGGTAACTCTTCATGCTCTATTAAGACCTCCTAAAAATAAAGAACACCAGCGAATCATTAGAAGAACGGGCTGAAAATAGGAAACTGCGATAGGAATGTTGTGAAATGGCCCCAGATGAGTTTCATTTTTCTGACTTTTACGCCCTCGCTCTTCTTCCATTGAGCACAGGCGAGACCTAATGGCATGCCTCTGATAAATAGAAAACGGCAAAAGTTATGCAACGTGACTTCTGTGATTAGGTTATGTAAACCTATGGCTGCCATCTTACTGGCACCCTCTGGCTCTCGCACTTACTTGCTCTGATGGAGCCAGCTGCCATCTTCCATGAATTTTGACGAAGAGGTCCATCTGCCCAGATACTGAATACACTGGCCAACAGCTTGTGAGGAACTCAACAAATGAATCCTACCAATGACAACGTAAGCACACTATGAACTGGATCCTTCCTCCTGAGCCTTTAGATGAGACCACAGGCCCAGCTGACATTTAGACTGGGGCTTTGGAAGAGTCTGTGACATAGAGCAGACGTCTGTGCTACCTAGGCCATGGATCGGTACCTGATAGTGGCCTATCGGGGACAAGGCCAAGAGAGCTACGTTTCATCTTATTTGCAGCTGCTCCCCAGTGCTGACATCACTCCCTCGGCTCTTCCTAAGTTCATTAGGCATTAGGTCCTCATGTGAGAACCAGTCCCAGGTGTCATAATGGTTGGTGACTGCTGAAGTAAAAGATCCAACTAAGCTGTTCCCAAACTACTGATCCACAGCAGCTGTGAGATAACAAATAAATGCCTGTTGCTTGAAGCCACTAAAATTTGGAGCAATTGATTACTTGGCAGCAGATAACATATCATGAATTAAAAAAAAAATAGCCTTGAAGCATTAGAAAAAATGCTCAACTCACTAAGAAGGGAAATATACATTAAAATGACACTGAGATACCATTTCTGACCTATATCTTGAAGAAAAATTCCAAAGTTTTACAGTATATTTTTTCCTAACAAAGCACTGAAGCAGACATTCTCATGGCTTGCCCAGGGGGATGCAAAATGATCATCCCTATAGAAGTAGCAGCAACACATATTTTTAAATGACAAAGTCCTAGGAATCTAGCCTGAAGATCCTGTCAAAATATAAAAAGATGTAGCACCATGGAGTACCACACATACATATGTACATACCAAGCTGGCTGAATAAACTAGGGTACATCCATATGATGAAATAGTATGGAGCCAAAAAAAAGTAGAAAGATTTCTACACACTGATATAGCGTGATCTGCTGGAATTTGTCAAGTCAAAACACCAGGCTGCCAAATTACACACACACACACACACACACACACACACACACACACACACAAACTATGATTGCATTCTGAAAGAGATGGAATAAATATGAACACACAAGCCTTACGTTTGCAAAAGAAAACAAGGGGAGACAAAACCAAAATTAAAGTTACCTGAGATAAGCGAGAATTGAATCGAGATTAGAATAGAAATTTAATAAGACATTCTCTGAATAAAACTCATTCAAAAACTTTGTCTTTGAAATTCCATAAACAATTTCCTTAAAAATAGAAAACAAGGTGAAATGAATAAGCTTTTCAAGTTGGTGATAGAACTATGCAACCATCATTAATGGTTGATGGTATTGCCATTATTCCATCAATATCATTTAGAATGTAGTATTTTGACTCCATATCCTTAGTGCAATACATTTTAAAGACAAACAGGGGTAAATCTTCACTGTATTCAGTAGCATTATAGCTAAGAAATATACTAGTAATATATAATAATAATTATATATATAATTTTAATATTTTTATCATAGAATAAGCAAATAAGTAGGCTAATGTTGGGTCTTCAGTGTGAAAGAAAGAAATGCAACATCAAATTGCAGCCAAATAAATGTCGTCTAAGTAAGTTCAAACATAATTTTGCAACACATTAATTTTTTTCTTCTTAAAAATTCATATATTCTCGTTCGGTCCACTAAAATACCTAGATATAATGGCAATACAGTAGAATGAGACCCAAATGTGGTTTCTAAATACCATCTCCCTCTCTAGGGCTCACTGCAAGAGTGACATGGCTGATTGAATGTCTAGGCCCTGAAATATACAGGACACGACTAGGATACCTTGTTGAGAGACAAAAAAAAGAAAGCCTCAGAGACTAATGGGGACTGTTAATGGTTTTTCTTTTGGGAGTGATGACATGTTCTCTAATTCGATAATGGTGATAGCTGCACAACTATGTGGATGTACTAAAAACCACTTACTGGTACAAGATAGAGCTTGAACATTATGGTATGTGAATGACACTTCACTAAAACGATAATTATCAAGCTAATAAAAAATTAATATGCATATTAATTATCTAACAGTAAATTTGATATACACATTTAAAGAAAAATAATAGTTTAGAAAAAATAAAATAAATAAAACAGTAATTCAAATTTAATAGCAGGTATTTATTATCATTATTTTTGCGTAGAACACCTGCTCTTCTTAGCTGGTCTCTCATCCAAGTACTAACCAGGCACAACCCTGCTTAGCTTCCAAGATCAGATGTTGGGCTTCTTCAGGGCGACGTGGCCACAGAACATGCTCTGTGGCCCCACTAGGCTTTGATCCCAGGACCTTCTGTGTGTAAAGCAGATGTGATAACCACTGGACTATGGAACTCTGTCCTAAAATTGCATTGAACTTAAGTGTTTGGAATAACAAAACATAAAGGCTAATGGGAACCACCAGCACTCCGTCTGTGAAGACCATGAGAATCCTGACCGATTTGACTCACCGGAAGCATCTCTCGCTTAATGGGGATGGCCAGAGAATTCAACAGCAAGTGAAGAGTTTCACTGAGTGGTGCAACTCTGGATTCCAGGAGGAATATGGCTAGTAGCAATGTACACAGAACACGCAGTTACGATGTGGATTTTCAGTGGGGAAAACCTTGATGATGTAGGATATAAAACTCAGAGGAATGGAAATCTATGGGAAAAAAAACTTACAAGATGCAGAATGTAGCAAAGCATCGCTGGAAAACTCTTTTGAAAAAGCCGAATATAATAAAAGAGGATTTATTTTCAAACAATACAAGTTTGGAAAATGATACTCAAGCAACTATGCTTCTGGGAAACGTATTCCAGCATCACGTGAACAGGCATGAGTCATAAAAGAACTACAGGCTCTTATAAAAGAGTTAGAGGTATTTTCAAACATTCTAAAAAAATGCTGAAGCTGGAATTGAGATGAAAACACTATCACGTTCTTTTTTGTCCCATCCATGGACTTCAGCCAAATGATAAGCTCTCAGAGGTAGAAGAACATCAAAAGGCAAGCACAAAATCAAACTTTAGGCTATGGACGGACTAATGTCTCCACACTCTCAAGACAGCAAAGAAGGCTGCTCAACACTATTGCGTTTAAAATTGACTTTGCTCCTCAGATGGTGCTTCTGCAGTAAAAGTTTACCCTTTCCAACGGTAATATGCTTTCTAGTCATCATTCTTGAAAGGAAAATGACATTAGTAATGATTTGATTTTATTAAAAATGTTTTTCTTAAAGTGTAGGATCTATCATTTAATGCTGCTTAATCTAATGCTTTTAAGCAGGCTATATCTGTACTTATTAATATTCTAGGTCGGTTTTTGACTGGTAAAGTTAATTTTTTAAGGAAATGACCTAAGCTGACAATTATGAGAAAGAGGAGTTTTTAACATTTCCGTGAAACAAGAATTCAATTTTTGGAAATCGTCACTTATTTGGAAAATGAGATCCATGAATAGGTTTCAAGAGAGTTGTGAATGTGTGCAAAATTTGGTGTGTATGGGAATTATTCTAGGAGGAATTTCTGTGAGATTAAGAACCAGCACTATACAAATTAATTAGGTCGAGGAAATAAATATGCTTTAACTTCAATATCGAACATTTGATGAACATAGTTAATTGTACTGCCGATAGGTCCTTTTATCTACCATTTTGTTTTTTTAAAAAAATGTTTTTATAGAGTATATTTTATTAAGTGTTCTTTGAGGTAAATAGTACACTGTCCTGAATAAAGGTGTTTTAGCGTGAAATAATACCAATAGAATTATGTCAGAGAGCATGTGTGCCTGTGGCTCCATTGCATAGGATGGGACAATTTGATCTTAAAAAGAAAAACAAATCAATCGAGCGAAACACTGTGACTTCATAGAAAATCCAAAATGACTGTAAAGAACATTTATGAATGAGACAATTAGGAAGTTTAAGTATTGACTAGGTATTCGATAACATTAGGAAATTATTGTTAACATTTTTGGGTGTAACAGTGATGATGTGCTTGTTTTTAAAAAGGCATCCTATCTTTTAGAAATGCGTGTTGACGTATGCATAGATCAAATAATACGTTCCAGGGAGTTGCTACATAATTAATTGAAGGCTGGGACTGGTGAGAGTCAGTGAAGTTAGAGATGACACATTATTATCCAGATATTGATAACTCCTGATGCTGAAGTAATTGCATCTGAAATATTCCAAAACAAAAACATAAAAAAAAATCTCATGAATTCATACTCAAGAGTTGAGTTGATACTTTCAAAAGACAAAAAGGAAAACCAAGATAGCAAAAAACAATTTCTAAAACAATACATTGGTCCACACCAATGATCTCCTAGGGCCTTCTCCTTCACTCTAGAATAATCAAAGGACAATTACCATATGCCACCTGGTATAATGCATTTCAGAACATGGCACCGCCTTTGAAATACTCTTCCTCAAAAAGCTGACCTAGAATCTAAGCAAGCCTCAGGAGGTAACAAGTTTCAGAACAGCACAAGTCACTCACTTCCTTCAGCAAATCAAAATCATTTTTTACAAACAGGGCAAAAGGTGTGTGGCAGGGCAGTGCTTTAAATTAAGACTCGAGAGACACAGTGAGCACCTCAGGAGGAAAAACAAAAAAAACTGTAGAATTACTTTTAAGAAATTTAACAATTATAAGTATTTGATGAGAAGGAAGAATTGTTAATTTTGAAAGGTATGATATGATGTATTATACCTTAAGAAATGTCCATTTATGTTAAGAGGGTAAAATTCAAATATACAGGGATGAAGTGACATGGTGTCTGGGGTTTACTTAAAAATCCATTGGAGAAAGAAAAATAGGTTAGAAAGAAAGGAAGAAAGAGGAGATAAAGCTAATATGGTAGAATCTTGATAACTGTGGAGTCTGTTAATAGATGTCAAAGGCAGGATTTCTTATACTATTCTCTCTACTTTTGCACATTTTCAAAAATTGTACATTATGGAAAGATATTGTTACCATGCTATAGGAAACACAGTTGATTGTTTTAGAAGTTTAAGAGTGAGATGTAAAACTTTCAGACACTCTTAGTTCCATCCACTAGGTTTATCATATTGCTTAACTAATAGTTAAAATCAAGAGCTAGTAAGACCAACTGGCAGGGGGGCAAGATCCTTCTTTAAAAAATGAAAGTTCCTTAATTCAATCAATGAACATATTTGGACATAGAAGATAAAAGGAATCTGGTTGGGCAACTCTCTACTCAAAACTACCTTTGCCATTGTCTTCAATCCTTGAAAAGATTTCATAGAGCACACTAATACTACTTCCCAGACCCTCCGGGTAGTCTTCGGTATGCAAATCAACACAAGTGGAATTTTATATTTCCCAAATTTTGGGATGTACGGGGGGGAGGGGGCTCTCAAAAAAGAGAAAATACATCCAAAAATGACAATGGAAAGTTACCGGCCAGACCGGCCACAAGAAAGGCAATGCCTACTTCCAGTGTATTTGAATTGAAGGCCACAGAGAAAGAAGTTGGGAAGGATATACCCCCTTCATTCATCATGTCCCAGTAATCCCAGATGGCAGCAATGGAGATAAAAATACTGGCCACTACGTTCATAAATTCTGAAAAGGTAATTAGGTCGTATGTGGCACACGTATGAAAATCTGTCATGTATACAATCCTTAATGGACACACCACCATAGCTTTTCCCAGGCTCTAGGATGCTGGCAGCTAGTTGGAGGTGCTGAGAAAAACGAATATCAAGCGGGAGGTAGGTATCACAGTTGGCGTAATGGTGGTAAGATTTGACTGTGTTGAAGAAACCATTGAGGTGGAAAATGCACATTTTACACACTCCCAAACGGGCTAGACCATGAAACTAGTGCGCCATGTCGTCCATGTTCCACATCTGCCACACCGCGAAGCCTATGGACATGCTGGTGAGGATGCAGGCTACTGTGCCAACGACGAAACCTCCGAATTGGCAATCAGAATTATCGTTAGGTGAAAACATGGTGACCACGTGCTGAGTGAAACTGCAAACAAATACAGGGCATTATGAAGGTGGGACCCTCAGGCCTGGAACAAGCCCCATGGGTAAGTGGTGCTCCATCAGAGAATGAAGGTCTGTGACCCACATGTTCTGCTCACAGGATGTCACAGACCCCAGGATGGGAGCATGAACTCTCTCTCTAAAGCTAAGTGGTCCTTCACTATTGGCAAAGCCACTTTAGAGAAGTCACTCTGTCCTCAACTTAAATCATCAGATTCTTCAAAACAGTTTTGTATATCATCCCAAGTCCTCTTGCAGAAAAGCCCAATGCAAGAACTTACAGTGCTGTATATCTGCCAGGGCAAGGGGATTCCTGAGCCAGGGACAATGGGGGTGTGGTGGAGGCAGTTTGCAAGGGAGTAGGGATGTGAGCTGGTCCCATGGAAGAGTGAGGTGCTGAAGAGAAAGCAGTGGTATAAATTACAATGTCTACTCTGAAAGCTACACAGAGAACTGTATTTCCAGCCCAGCGCTGATGACCTGTTGAATCAAAACTTTTTTATATAAAATCCTAGTATCTCTGGAAGCTGGGCCACGCGGCTCTGATCTGCATGACACTATTCTCACTCTAACATAACTGTTACAGAACTCAATGACCCAAGATAGGAGGTGGAATTGAACTTGGAGAAATGTGCACCTTTGTTCTTGGCTCCAGAGAAATGTATCTAGCCCTCGTTCTGGGGTTACTGGCTCAGAAACTTGATATCTCCTTTAAACACAGGCCCACTGTCCTCTTCTCTCTAAGGGGACCTAGAAGGATGCTGTGTGAAAGTCTGAGTTAAGTCATATGGGTCACTGAAGTACATTTGCACACTACATTTGTGCTTCTCTATGATTTTAAACCCTTTAAAAATGTTTTTGGAATAACGAGGCCATTGTGAAATGGAAGCATGTAGGAAGTGTAGCTGTTTTATTGGTTTTCTACTGTATGGAAAAAGCAAAGTCCACTTAAGAGAATTCTAAAGAAAAGAAGCTATTTCTCTAAAGTGACTCAAGTGCATCTTCCCCATTCCTTCCTGGGCACACTTTTCCCATTGATGTGTGTCTTTTGTAAAATAGCTTTCTTGAGACATAATCTACACACAATGAAATTCTCTATTTAAAAATAAACAATTGGGTGGATTTCTGTATATTCAAAAGATTATGTAACCATTATCATTAATTCCAGAATGGTTTAATCAGAGAGAGAGTGAGAGAGAGAGAGAGAGAGAGAGAGAGAGAGAGAGAGAGAGAGAGAGAGAGAGAAGGAAGGAAGGAAGGAAGGAAGGAAGGAAGGAAGGAAGGAAGGAAGGAAGAAATGAAAAAAAAGAAAGAAAAAGCAGAAAGAAAGAAAGAAAGAAAGGAAATGAAAGAAAGAAAGGAAGAAAGAAAGAAAGAAAGAAAGAAAGAAAGAAAGAAAGAAAGAAAGAAAGAAAGAAAGAAAGCAAGCAAGCACGAAAGAAAGAAAGAAAGAAAGCAATGATGTACCTATCAGCAGTCAATCCTCAGTCTCTCCTGGCCCCAGTTTTGGGCAACCTCCAATATGTCTCCACAGATTTGACTATTGTGGATATTTCATACAAATAGAAACATACAATTTGTGGCCCTTGATTCTGGCTCTTAACTGAGCACACTGTTTTTCATGTTTATTCATACATGTATCAGTACTTCATTCCTTTTAATGATCCAGTAATATTGCACCATATATTTATAGCACCGTTTGTTTATGCACTTAGCAAGTGATGGGCAATTAAACTGTTTTCACTTCATGTTCACAGCAGCATCATTCGTGCATAAGTCTCTGTGTGGAGGCATATTTTCATTTCTCTTGGGTATGTATCCAGGAATGGAATGGTGGCTCACAAGGTAACTCAATCTGTAACATTTTGAGCCCCAGCTAATGTTTTCCAAAGTGGTGGCTTCAAATCACAGCAGAGCACTACCCAACCACCTCCTCAAACAACACACCCAAGGGGCAAACTTTGCGGGCAGCAGAGCCCTTCTAAAACAAATCCTATTCTGTAGGGTTAGTCGCTGCACAGCAACTCCTCCACTGCAGTCACAGCCAATCAGCCTGAGGGTCAATCCCTCCCAGTGATGTGGAAACAGCAACCATGGCTCACTGCAACAGAAGGGCACACACAACCCAGGCAAAAGACACACCTAGAGCACCTGGCTCAGGTAAGCACGGAGATGGTGCTACTGGGAACCACTGGTCATATACTACATGAGGTCACTCCAATAAGACTGAGAGACAGAACAGCCCTACCTGATACACAGAAACAAACACGGGAAGGTAGCCCAAATGGAAAGACAGTAAAACATGTCCCAAATGGAAGAACAGAGCAAAGCTCCAGAAACAGAACTAAACACAATGAAAGCAAGCAAACTACCAGATGCAGAGTTCAAAACACTGCTTATAAGGATGCTCCATGACCTCAGTGAGAACAACTACAAAGAAATAGAAAACATAAAAATGGAGATTTAAAAAAAAACATAAAAAAGAACCAGACAGAAATGAAAAATACTGTAACTGAAATGAAGAATACCTTAGAGGGAATTGACAATAGATTAGATGAAGCAGAGGATCGAATCAGCAATTTGGAGGATGAGGTAGCAAAAAACACCCAAGCTAAACATCACAAAGAAAGAAGAATCCAACAGCAAAAAAAAAAAAATGAGGATATTTTAAGGGGCCTGTGGGACAACATTAGGTGTAACAATATGCACATCATAGGCACCGGGAGGAGCAGAGCGAGCAAGGAATTCAAAAACTATTTGATGAAACAATGATGGAAAACTTCCCTGACCTGGCAAAAGAATCACCAATAGGTGCACAGTGACAAACAGGATGAACGCAAAGAGGCCCACACCATGACACTTCTTAATTAAAATGCCAAAATCTAAAGACAAAGATAATCTTAAGACCAGCAGCAGAAAAACAGTTATTTGCCTACAAGAGAGCTCCCATAGAAGGCTACTTTTCCAAAAGAACCTTGGTAGGCCAGAAGACATTGGCAAGAAATAATCCACATGATGAAAAGAGAGTACCTACAACCAAGATTATTCTGTCCAGCAAAGCTATCATTTAGAATCGAGGGGCAGAGAAGAGCTTCCCAGACAAGAAAATGCAAAAGGTGTTTATCAACTCCAAACCAAGAGCAACTTTTTTAAGAAGAAAAGAAAAAAGAAAATATATAAATAATAAAATGGCAATTTATGCTTATCTGTTAAGAATTACTTGACAGGTACATGGGTTAAATGCTGCAATCAAAAGACATAAGGTGGCTGAATAGATAAGAAAACAAGACCTTTACATGTGCTGCCCTCACACACCCTTAGAAAAGACTCACTTTACATCAAAAGAAACACACAGACTGAAAATACAGGGATGGAAAAGTAGATCTCATGTACATGAAAAGAAAAAAAGAGCTGGGTTAGTGGCATTTCTACTTGACAAAATGGATTTAAAACCGATACTGTAACAGGAGACAAAAAAGAACCATAACCGCACTACTGGGTATTTACCCAAGTAAACCCAAACCACTACTTTGAAGGGATGTGTGCATCCACATAGTCATTGCAGCATTATTTCCAGTGCTCAAGATATGGAGGCAGCCAGGATGAAGAAATAAAGGGCCAATCATGAAGGAACGAAGAGGTGGCACATATATACAATGGAATATTACTCAGCTAGAATATGGAATGAAATCTTGCCACCTGCAACAACATGGGTGGACCTGAAGCGTATCGTGCTGAGTGGAGTAAGTCAGAGAAAGACAGATGCCATATGATTTCGCTTACATGTGACTTCTAAAGGACAAAACAGAAACAAACTCATATATACAGAAAACATTTTGATGGTTATGAGATGGGAGGGGGTTTGGGGATGGGAGGAAAAGGGACAGGGTTAAGAAGTACAAACTGGTAACTTCTCACCATATGTATCAGATAGGTACTAAATTTATGGGGTGATAAATCTAGAGTAAGTTTTATAAATGTCTAATTTCATTGTTGTTCACCTGAGATATTTTATGCCAAGCGTATCTTTAAAAATATAAAATGTAAAAAGAAATATGAAAAGGAAAATAACATCTACATGTTATTATAAAAAGAGTAAAAAAAACTTTAAATTTAAACTTAGAAATACCCCAAGACTCAGCCTACCCACATTCAGACATACACCCAAACGAATAGAAAGTAAGGACTGAAACAATTATTTGCACTGTAGTGTACATAACAACATGTTCACAACAGCCAAGAGATGGACACGATACAAATGTCCATCATGGATGGATGGGTAGACAACATGTGGCGTATACACACAAGTAATGACTAACTTGTTTGGGCAAGTAACATGTTAAAGTAACTGAGATCTGAACTTCAATCCAAAGACAGTTTGTGGTTGGTGTGCATTTGCTCCATTCCAGGACTGGCACAGAAGAATAATTCATGAATATGGAGTAAGATCTCAAATTCACATGTGTTCCTTAAATATTCGTAGATATTATATCACCCTGAAACTTAAAAATTAATCTGTGCCCATAATAGAAAATTGACAATCCCCAGATAGGTACAAGGAAAGAAAAGTATATCCATTAGCTTACTTTAAAAGAGAGTCAGGATTGTGAGATCCTGAGCAAGGGATGTACAAAGGGCAGGGTGCATGGGATACTTCTGACTAAAGTCAACAATCTCATTTTGGGGTGCTAACCTTGAAATTGGTTTTCATGCTTGAAACTAGCTTACATAAACTAGCATGAAGTTTCTTTTCGTAAACAAACAAACAAATAAAATGCTAGTAATATGACCATGTTTAGATAGGTGGGAAGCTTCAAGTTTTGGCTCTCCTTTTTTATTTCATTTCCTTCTTTGTTATCTCTTCTACTTATTTTTTTTTGTTATTTCTTCAGCTTTAATAAATACATTTTAATGAACACCTTTGTTACTATGTAATATATCTATATATCTGTATATCTCTCTATCCAAGTGAAATTAGATAAATATTTCTCCTGGGCAAATACCTCACAGGGCACTCCGTAAGGGCTCTATAATTTCTATATCCAATAAATATTGTCCACCTGTCCTTTCAAAGGTGTACCACTTCACATTTTTAAAACAAAGTATGAAGACACATTCCCCATCCAGTATGAAACCCTACACAATAGTAGGTGTCAGATCTCAGTTGGTTTTTACTCTGAGCAACATAGAGAGTAGGAAGTGGTAGGGAATGTCTGAGTTTGTTTTCCTTGATTTTCAGTAAGGTCCAACATCTTCCTGTTGGTTAGTAAACTGTTTCTTTCTACGATCCTATTGAAATCCAAAAGTACTACTGAAATCTTAAACATTTCATTTTCAAGTTTTGATGATGAGCTCTGCCAAATTTGGTTAAAGGAGACCTTGCTCATGTAGTTATCAATATACATCTTAATAGTAATTTCATGATTCTATACATATGTTTCTAATCTTTTGGGTTTGCTTTGGATTCCTTTGGGTGGCAATATTTTTATTTCATTAAAATTTGTTCTCATTTCTTTTTCCTTGCAACTAATTGTAATGATAACCTAGGCCATAAAATAGCTAACATTTTCCCTCCATGGTCTGGAGGCTGATCATGTCAAAAAAAAATATCACACAGCCGACCAAATGTATAGGCAGCAGATGGGTGTGGACAAAAGAGGCCTGGAGTGGGATAAGTAAAGAAGGAGTGGGGGCATGGACACAGATTCTTCCAGTCATAAAAGACATTCACACGCCTGGTTGCCATCACCCTGTCCCAGACTACTGGTTCCCGCTTTCCCGAGGGGCTTGAGACACCCTCACCACGGGGACCTGTAGACACGGCAAAGAAGTGGAGACCCTCTCTGGGCACCTTCCCTGGCCAGATCACTTCGAGACGGCCGAAGCCATACTGAACCCACGAGATCGCCTCAACTGCTGCCCGGGACACCGGACGCCAGGGACCGTGTGGTCCTCAAGCTGACTTGTTCCCGTTCCTGGGCGGGCACACGGGGGCTCGGTCAGTAAGACTCCTTGATCCTGGGCCTCTCGACCTCACGCTAGGGACCCTCGGGCCCGGCCGCGTCACAAGCCACCCGCCCTGATGCGCTCGGTGCTCCACGCATCCTCGCGCCTCTCCCAAATCCACAGACAAGCCAAACCCGCTTGGCGCGTCTCTCACAGCTTGACTCGCGCCCCGGCCTCGCACGCGTCTACGTGCCACCTCCCTTGCAGTCCCACGGCCCCGACACGCCGTCCGCACCGGGGCTCCACGCCACTGTCTGCCCGTCGCCCTGACCGGTCGCCTTCACGCTCCGAAATCTCAGCTCCTGCGACACCGCCTCTCCATTCCCATGAGTCAGGCCGGACCCTGGGCCAACCGGCACCCAGTGAAGGGGCTCCATCACCGCCATGAGAGCAGAGCCGCTGACCGATTCCTCCCCGTAGGCTGGCACGGGGTCCCAGCACACTCCGCCACAGCCCCAAGAGCTCATCGCACACTTCGCGAGCGACCCAGGTGCCATTTGCCCACAGGACTCAGAACTCATAAGCCACAGCGGCACAATTGGAAGCCAGCACTTTCCGAGTCCATGTGGATCCATTTGTGGCCGAGTGACCAGTCCACAGCACCCCTCACACCTGGGCTGGTTGGCAGGCACGGCTGCCACGTGTTGCAAGCACCTCACACGGACTCGGGACCACGGATTCCGACAAGTCCTGTACTCGTCTGTTCACAACTACACGTAGCATGCAAGCTAACTGCGACTTGCCGGAACCAGAGAACTAAACGTGTTCCGATGAGCCAGAATGAACCGTCCATATTACCATTCTTGCGATTTCTACTTTGTGATGTTCAATTGTTTCTTTTCAAGAACAAGAAGAATAAAGGGGGAAAGAGAAGGAAAAAAAGAAAGATGAGAAGGAGAAACAAGGGAAGGAGAAGCAGGAGGAGGAGGAGGAGGAGGAGGAAAAAGGAGGAGCAGGAGGAGGAGAATGGAAATGAAAGGAGCTGAAATTTCTAACAAGTCCAGAAAGCAACAAATTAGAAGGGTGAGTGAGGCCCTAGATAGGCTTCAGGGGACAGGCCCGAACAAAAGTCCCGTGATTCTAGGTGTTTAGAAACCCACTGAAATGCTGAGCAATAGCAAGTCTGTGAATACTTTTTCTGTATAAATCATAACAGAGCATGTAAAATGATGCAGGTCTGTATCAATACGGGTCAATGTTGGAATCAAAACAATGAGAATAAAGGATAGGCACTGGAAACTACCATGACGGGGAGAATTTCAAATCTCAAGGCAGACAATAGAGTCCATAGAAGAAATTTCTACAGGAAGGACAGATCAATGATTGTCAAAATGAAAACCACTTTCGATGACGGCGATTTCAGGATCAAAGGAGACATAGTCATTCCGCGGAGGAATCGTGGAAGCGAACTGTTACCATTTTTGGCGTGCAAATTGACGAAGCACCGATGGCAAAACACTCACCGGGATGAGACGTGAGGGATGACCAGTTTCGTGACTGCGTCTCACTTTTTATGCACTGGACACTTTGGATCGTAAAAAGCCAGTGAAAACAGCCTCAGTGTGGTTACTGGTAATCAGTCAGGCACGTTGCAATGCATCCCACGGCTGGAAACCGAGGCAATCTTTGGAAAAACATGCATCAAAAAATTTATTTTTGAAGGAAAGAAATTGCTTCAGAGACATTTGATTTGAAAGGGCAGCTTAGAAAACCTGTACCGGGGACACAAGAATATCAAAAAGTGTGGATTCCTCTCACCATCACATATCTCTGAATGCGAAGACAAAGGCCCGTTGGTCAGCCTTGCTTGGATCTGCATAGCGAGTCTCCAGGCGACTTGTGTTTTCTCCAATAGATCAATTCCTGCAGTGAGTATCAGTCAATTGATCCGAAAACCCAAGCCGTGCCAATTGCTTACTGTGAGGAACATGTCAAGAGCACTGAGCTCCCAACAGCAGTGTTCAGCTCCCACCCAGGGTTGGCCTTGGCTGAGCTTTTGCTGCCCTTTCGTGGCAGCACAGGACAATGCTTCGTGACTCTGCAGGGCTAGGGAACATCCGGCCTGGCTGTTCCTTGTCTACTGACAGACACTGCACCTTCCTGAGGCCTCAAAATGAATCCGTGCCCATTAGAAAACATAAACAATCCCCACGAAGGGACAAAGTAAGAAAGAAAAGAAAAAGACCCAGCAGCTCACTTTCCCAGAAACTCAAAGTTCTGCCATCCTGAGCAGGGGATAACGAAAGGGCAGGGTGTATGTGTTCCTTCCGAGTCAACTCACCCTTTCTGCTTTGGTGATGTTAACCGGGAATTTGGTTTTCCCACATGACTCTAGCTTTCTCCAACCATCATCACATGACTTTGGTATGGAAACAAAAGAAATCTCAAACAAACTAAAAAACAAAATAAGTAATCAGGAAATAAATCAACAAACAAACATGTAAAAAGTGAAGAAACAACCAAGTCAATAAGTGAGTAAGAAAGGGAATGAATAGATTATTTAGTTAATTAATTGATTAATTAATGAATTAGTGAGTTGATAATGTTTGTAATTTGACCCTGTTCAGACACTTGCTTTGCTACAGGTTCTGGCTGTTATGTTTGGATTTCATTTCCAGTAAATGAATGAATGAATGAATGAATAAATAAATAAATAAATAAATAAACGAACGAACTAACGAACGAATGAATGAATGAATAAAAAGTAAATGAACAGGTCAATCAGTAACTAAAGTAATGAATGAACCAATTAATTAATTATTTACTGAGTTGATAATGTTTGTACTTTGACCGTGTTCAGATATTTGGTTTGCTTTTAGCTTTTGTTTTTATTTTACATTTCATTTTCTCTTCTCTTCTTTTTCTTTCTATTTTTTTTTCTTTGGCCATGATAAAAAGAAAAATCGTACAATGGTCACCATTTCTATACTATGTAAAATATATCCAAGTATCTTTTTCTGAGCCTGAATCTTGGTGAAATTCGATGACTATTTTTACCATGCAAATCCCCAACAGGGGACTGCTCCGTGGCTTTGTGTTTCATGTATCTAATCTGTATTGTCGACTTGCCCTTCAGAAAGTTGTACCGCTTCATGTTATGAAAGTGATGCCCGAGGACATGTGTCCCAACCAGTCAATCGTCCCGCTCACTAGCGCATGACATGGATCACTATCTTTTCACTCTGGGGAACTTCTCAGGTAGAACGTGACCCTTTCAGTGTGCATTTCTCTGGTTGTCAGGAACGTTCAGCATCTTTTCCCTGTCTGTCGGCAATTTCGGTTTCTTTGGACCCTTGCCTGGACCTACTCATTTTCTGGGGGAAATTTGAACGTTAGATTTTTGAATTAAATCTTGATGTTCACCTCTGCCTGAACTGGGGAAAGGACACCTTTCTCATGTCTGTTTCCAAGATACAGCTTCATGATATTTTTGTGAGTCCTGACCTATGTGTCTCATCATTGGTGTAAGGTAGGATGGGGTTAGTTTCGCTTTGGTTTGAGGGGCGGTGTCTTGTTGTGTTTTGTTGTGATTTGTGTGATTGTTTCTGCCGGCCAGGTCTTTCTGACCGTTCCCTAGGCCAAGAAATTGCTCCCATTTTCCCTTCAGGGTCCGCAAGCTGATCCTGTCCACAAAGAAATATCATAGAGCTGAACAAATGTCTGGGCGACGGCAGGGTGTGGCCTAAAGAGGCCTAAAGCTGGGATAAGCAAAAAAAGGGGCGGGGCCATGGCCCGAGCTACTTCCTACTTCCGGGCAGAAAGCCTGGACCAGGCCTGGTTACCCTGGCCCCTTCCCCGACTAACGCTTCCTCTTTTTCCCGAGGGGTTTTACAAAACCTCTCCCCGGAGAACCCGCGGCCCGGCAAACTATCAGGGACCCTCTCTGGGCACCTTCCCCAGCCCGATCTCCCCGGGACGACCAGCGCCATGCGGAACCCACCGGCTCGCCTCCAATGGCTGCCCCCGACACCGGACGCCAGGGACCTTGTGGTCCTCATGCTGACCTGTTCCCATTCCAGGACGGGAACACGGGGGCTCGGCAAGAAACGACTCCTCGTTCCCGGGCCTCTCGACCTCACCCCGGAAGAACGGCGGGCCTGGCCGAAGCTCTCAGTCGGGCTGTCCCTGGCCGAGCGAAACGTTTAAAGGCGTCCGCAGCCTCTGAGCCTCACGAGCCCGCCGCACCCTGGCTTCGGACCGAGCCCGAGTGTCTCCAGGCGTCTCCCACTGTCCGTTGTGACCCAGAACCGAAGCGAGAAGCCCGGCGTTGGTTCACGGCTGACCGAATAAAGGGGTCGCACGAAGCTTGTCTCCATGGTGACGTGCATAGAGTAGCAGGAGGCCATTTTTCCTCACGGGATCCAATCACACACGACCCCGACGGACACATCACACGCCCGCCGCCCCGCGCGCTTCGTGCTCCACGCATCCTCGCGCCTCTCACCGAATCCACAGCCAAGCCAAGCCCGGGGGGCGCGTCCCTTACAGCTTGGCTCGCGCTCCGGCTTCGCACGAGTCTATGTGCCACCTCCTTTGAAGGCCAACAACCCCGACACGCCGTTTGTACCGGCGCTGCTCACCACTGACGACCCGTCGCCCTGACCGGTCGCCCCCGCGCTCCGACATCTCGGCTCCTGCGCCACCGCCTCCCTGTTCACAGGAGTCAGGAAGGTCCCTGGGCCAACCGGCACCCAGTGCAGGGGCTCCATCACCACCATGAGAGCAGGGGCCCATGACCAATTCCTCCCCGTAGGGTGCCACCAGGCCCCACCACACTCGGCCAGAGCCCGAAAAGCTCATCGCACACTTCACGAGAGACCCATGTGCCATTTGGCCACAGGACTCAGATCTCATAAGCCACAGTGGTACAATTGGAAGACAGCACTTTCCGACTCCATGTGGAGCCATTTTTGGCCGAGTGAGCGGTCCACAGCACCCCTCAAACCTGTGCTGGTTGGCAGGGACGGCAACCACGTATTGCAAGCACCTCACACAGTCCCGGGACCACGGATTCCGACAAGTCCTGTGCTCCCCTGCTCACAACTACACGTAGCATGCAAGCTATCTGCTACTTGCCGGAACCAGACAACCAAACGCATTCCGATCAGCAGGAATGAACCGTCCATATTACCATTCTTGTGATTTCTCACTTTGTGAAGTTCAATTGTTGCTTTTCAAGAACAAGAAGAAAAATGGGGGAAGGAGAAGGAAAAAAGAAAGAAGAGAAGGAGAATTAGGCGGAGGAGGAGGAGGAAAAAGGAGGAGGAGGAGGAACAGGAATATAAGGAGGAGGAGGAGGAAGGGGAGGGGGAGGAGGAGGAGAATGGAAATGAAGAGGAGCTGTAATTTATAACAAGTTCAGAAGGAAAGAATTTAGAAAGGGGGTGAGACCCTAGATAGCCTTGGAGCCATTCGTGGTCGAGTGTCCGGTTTATAGCAACCCTACCACCTGGGCCCGTGCATGTGTACAACTGCCACGTGTTGGAAGCACCTCCCAGGAACTCCCGACTGCGGATTCTTGGAAATCCTCTGCTTCCCTACTCAAAGCTACTCCAACAATGCATTCTCACTACTAGTCGCCGGAATCTCAGAAGAAAACCCCTTCCAATCTGCAAGAATTACCATTCTCAAAACCATTCTTGGGAATTCACACCTCATGAAGTTCCACTGTTTCTATTATCAAGAAGCAGAAAGAAGAAAGAAAAGAGGTGAAAAAAAGAATGAGAGAGAAAATAAGGAGAAGAAAATGGAGGAGGAGAAGAAAAAGGAGAAAGAGAACAAGAAGTAGAAAAAGAAGAGTAAGATGAAGGAGCAGAAGAAGAAGGAGCAGGAGGAGGAGAAAGAGGAGTAGGAAGAGGAGGAGGAGAAGGAAGCCTGGAAACAATGCAACAGCCTTTTCATTGATGGATGGATAGACTCATTTGACTCTCTCCACTCAACAGAATACTTTTCAGTTTTTAGAAGGAAGAAAATTCTGACACATACCCCAGCACAGATGAACCTTAAAGACATTACAGTGGGTGAAAGGTAGACACAAAAAAACAATATTGGACGATTCCACCTATTTGAGGACTCTAGATGAGCCAAAATAATAGAGACAGGTGCTGGCGAGAAAAATGGGGTGCTAGGGTTCAGTGGGGACAACGTTTCAATTTGGGAAGATCAGAATGTTCTGAAGATGGACGGTGGTGATGGCTGCATGATCATGTGAACTTTCTTATTGCTACTAAACTCTGCACAACTTAACAAGAGATAAAATAGTAAATTTACGTTACGTATATTTTACCACAATTGGCCAGTGTCACAAACACAGCAGACACTTTATAAACAGCAAGGATGTGTTCAATTTATTGAAGCAAGGAGACCTTGTAGTTTGGTGACACCATTACCACCATCAGCACCCTGTGGTTTGGCGACACGTCACACATTACCCATTTGCTTTTTGACTCCCACACTCAGTCATGCCACTGTTTCATGTAAAGAGAGATGTGATGGTGGACATGGCATCACCAAATGTTATAAGTTATAGTCCACATACAGATGTCCTTGGTTAAAAAATCCAATAGCACAGAGGCTAGTAGACGAGGCTGAAAATCTAATAATGCTAGTTTATGTAAAAATGAATGTGGCCTGGGCTTACCTCTTTTGTAGGAACATCTGATGACATTTCACTTCTTCACAGAGATGAATTATTAACGAGTAAGGTGAGTCCTGAGAAATCTCATGGCTCTCTTAACCAGGCCAACACAATTAACCACAGGAGTTCCCCAGAAATACTAAAAGTCAAGAAGAGTATTCCTCAGATGTAGAAATGCCAGTAACTGTCAGGTTGTAACGGGGACGTATAGATCAAAACATCCTCATGTTTCCATGACTAACAGGGCTGGACAGTTGGACTTTTGAGTAGCAGGCCTATGACCAGAGATGCCTTAAAGGGCCACAGGCTAGAGGGTAGAATATCCCTCCATGCCTTGACAAGTCTTTTGAGAAGAGAAATTTCTTTTGAGGTCCTAGACCAAAGAATCACTGTAATTCGTGAGAGTCTTAAGTAGGAACACTGTAAGAAGCGCTGAAGCCACTGTCAGGAAGGCATGTTCTGATGGGAGCCAAGGAGAGAAGCATGAGTAATGTGCCCTCCTTCAGTGTCCTTGGACAAGGAGCCGTGGGTCAATATTGACATGGGCCGTCATGTGTGGCTTTGTTGTGTTTCAGTTGCAAAGGTCAATTCCATCCTCCTGCACTAGGCTATGTTAAATAGGGTTGTCACCTAAGGATGCTTACAGCTGTAATTTATACAATTTTTGGGTAAGACTTCCTTCTAGAAACACACAGAAGAAGTCTGAAGCAGGAAGAGACGTGGGCAGGGAGAGGGGAAAAAGGCAAAAGGCGGATGGTAAATAGAGAGAAAGCAGGAGAGACTTGTCATTTAATTTTTATTTTTTACTTCTTTGATTTTAGCAATTAGTTGGGGTATAATTTTAACAGTAAAATCTACTCAAGTGTGCACCTCGAGGAATGTTTACAAAGGTTTCCCTGTGACCTCCACTCAGATCAAGAAACAGAATAGTCCTATCTCCCAAAAACTTCTTTCATGCCTCTTGCTAGTCAATCGACACGAGTTCCTGAACCCTCACCAAAAACGTGATCTTTACGTTTCTTTTCATCAGAAAAAAGGTTTTCAGAGTCAACTGTGTTTAGTAATTTTTTTACCTTTTTGATTACAGTTGATATATTATGTTATACTAGCTTCAGGTATACAATATAGTGATTAGACATTTACATAACTTAGGAAGTTATCACCCCAATAAGTCTAGTACCCATCTGACACCATCATAGTTTTTACAGTATTGTTGACTACATTTCTTATGCTGTACTTATATCCCTGTGACTATTTTGTGAAAACAAACTGGACTTGATTTTTCCCGTTTCATCCAGTGACCCACTGCAAACGTCTCCCAACTGACAACCATTAAAATGTTCTCTGTGTCTTTGAGTTTGTCTATTTTGTCCCTTAGATTCCACATAAGTGAAATCATATGGCACTTGTCATTCTCTGACTTACTCCACAAACACGATACCCTCTATGTCCACCCAGGTCATTGCAGATGGCTAGACTTCATTCCTTTTATGGCCAAGTAACATTCCGTTGAATATATGTTCCTCCTCTTCTTTTTCCATTCATCCACTGATGTATACTCAGGTTGCCTCCACATCTTGGCTATTGTAAATCATGCTGCAATGAACATAAGGATGTAAATTTCCCTTCAAAGTGGTGTTTTGGGTTTCTTGAGACTATTTCCCCAAAATGAAATTACTGGGTGTTTCTTAGACATTTGGTATAGCCTCTGCTTTAAAGTCTATTTTGCCTGGTAGTCCAGATTTTTGTTTGGTTCCATGTTCAGGAAATGGCTCTTTCCATCCCTACCCCTTTACTTTCAGTCTGTGTGTTTCTTTTGAACTAAAGTGAGTCTTTTCTAGGCAGCATGTGTAAAAGGGTCTTGTTTTCTTATCCATTCAGCCACTTTATATTGTGTAATTAGAGGATTTAATCCATTTACATTAAAGTAATTTTTTCTTAAAAATATATATATATATATTTTTTTGTAATACCGATTCAGTGCTGATGGACAACTTTAGCTTTTGAGTGTGTGTCTCTGGGAAAGTCTTTATCTTTTCTAGGTAATCTTGGTTGGAGTTCCTTGGTTTTCATCACTTTGAGTATTTTGGTCCCATCCCTCTGTCCTGCAAAGTTTCTGTTGGAAAATTAGCTGTCGTATTGGAGCTTTTTTATAGGCATGTAACTGCTTTTCTCCTGTTGCTCTTAAGATTCTCTCCTTGTGTTTAACCTTTGACATTTTAATTAGGATGTGTCATGGTTTGGGCCTCTTTGGATTCATCTTGTTTGTCAGTGTGCACTTCTGGTGATTCTTTTGCCTAGTTAGGGAAGTTTTCAATTATTACTTCATCAAATATTTTTCAGTTCCCTGCTGTCTTTCCTCATCTGGTTTCTATGATGTGATGTCGTTATGCCTGTGTTTGTCCTGGAGGACCCTTAACCCATTCTTATTTTGGGACAATTTTTTTTTTTCCTCTTCTGCTTGGATGTTTTCTGCTACCTCATCTTCGAAATTGCAGATTCAGTTCTCTTCGTCATCTAATCCACTGTCAATTCCCTGTAAGGTATTCTTCATTTTAGTTATAGTATTCTTCATTTCTGACTGTTTCTTCCTTATGTTTTGTATCTCCATTTTTATGTTTCTTATCTCTTAATCATTGTTCACTCTGAAATTATGGAGAAGCCTCATAAGCAGTGTTTTGAATTTTGCATCTGGCAGATTCCTTGCCTCCATTGTGTTTAGTTCTTCTTCTGGAGCTTTGTTCTGTCTTTTATTTTGGAACATGTTTCTCTATCTCCTCATTTTGTCTGCCTCCTCCTCTTTGTTTCTATGTATTAAGTAGGGCTTCTCTGTCTCCCAGTCTCAGTAGAGTCACCATATGTAGTGTGTGTCCCGTGGATCCTAATGTCGCCATCACCCTGGTCTCTTGAACTGGATGCTCCAGGTGTGTCTGTTGGATAGGTATTATGTGCCCACCTGTTGTATTTGAGCCTTGGTTGTTATTTGGTCATCAGTGGGGGAGATTGATCCTCAAGCTGATCGGCAGTGAAGGAGATGCTTGTGCCGGCGCTACCCTACAGAGCAAGATGGTCTTCAGCAGGGTTTTGGTGCCTTCTCAGTCTACTCTTTGGTCTGTCATCTCTAGAGTTAGCAGGATGATTCTGGAGCTTTGTACTAACTCCAAAACTAAGAATAAAGGCCCTCGTGTGTTCTGGGAGGGTCTCTACTTGAGGCCAAGTTTAGCAGCAGCTTCGGCCATCTGAAATGAGACACTAAGCAATCCGCAGATGGTTGTTATCCATGCTGAAATTGGAAGTGCCTCAAGAGGCCAAGACTGAAACCAAAGTTGGTTGCCACTAATGCAGAACTTGGGGCTGCTTGGCAAGTTGTATGGAGCTCGCTGACCAGATTGATGTTTGTTTGGGTGTTCAAAGCTTTGAGAGATTTCAGGATGGTCCACAGCATGAGCCAAGACAGGCTGATTGTATGGAGAAGCCACTGGAAGCAGCTTGGGTGCACCTGCATGTTGAGAAAGGGGGGGTCCAAGGGACTCCGAAAGTGGGGTGGCCTGTGTTAGTTATTTTGACAGAGACTCAGAAAAAGCAGCTCCCTGGGTCTGCACGCTGGGCTCATCAAAGGAACAAACGCTTTTGCCCGCAATTCTGTCTGGGAGAAAGCCACCCATCCAGCCCTCGCTCTGAAGACCGACAACTCAGTTCCTCCTGTGTGGCCCTGGCATCTTTGAACACCTGCCTCTGCACTGGAGGTCACAGTCAGCGAGTCCGTTAGCAGTAAGTCTATGTGTGCATGGCCCCTTAGGAGGGACTTCATCCATCCCACTCAGTCACAGTCTCTACTGGTTTTGGCAGACAGAAGTGTGGGGACTTCTCTTCCTGGCAATAGAACCTTGGTCTGGTGAGTCCAGTGTGGGCTTGGGACACCAGGCTCCTCCAAGGGCACACCCACAGCTGAGATGTCTCTTCTGATTTCGAATCACCACAAAGGGGTCTTGACCACCCTGTTCTGGGTCTCTATCACTCCTACCTGTCTTGAGGTGGCCTCTTCTGTGTGACCCCAGTCAGAAGACTTCTGTTCACCTGGAATTCAGGCAACTCCCAGTGATGGTCATTCGATAGTTGACTTGTTCTTTTGAGGTGATCCAGGGATGAGGCCAGCATAACATAAAACTGCTTTTCTATCTTGACCAGAAAAATCTCATCTGTCTTCTTAAATGAATCATCAGTGTGTTCATTTTTATTATTGTATCACGTTTCATTTGTGGACATCCCTGGCTTGTATATCCATTCTTCTGTTAGTGAACATTTGGCATGTATCCAGTTTGGGGCTACAATAGGGTGGAATTTATCGACATTCAAAAACAAAGCACAAGTTTTCTCTGTAATTTAATGTTCTTGCCCAAGCGGCAAAAGCAAATTAGTGCTTCATAGAATGAAATTTCTCAGGGAAGTGCAGCCAGTTAGGAATCTAAGTGGACTTTCAATATTTCTTGAGAAACTATAATTTTGTTGCTTGCCTGATTTTCTCTGTTGAGGGAACTTCCCTGTTTGAAGAGGAAACAAGAGAACTCGAGGAAGGGAAAATGGATGAAATCTTCTAGACTCCTAAAGTCTTGACCTGACTTCTAGAGGAGGAGTACATATCCTGAGAAGAATAGGAAGAGGACATTGTGGTGGCGTATGACATGTCTAACAAGACACCTCCGTCAAATAAACAATAACCTTTTGGGACAGAAAAACAGCTCTCCACAGATAATATTACTTTCTTTGACTATAATAACAGAGGACTGTGTTGAGAAATTGTGGTGTTTCCTCTCACCTCCACCTCTGACCATGGACCAGCTACATAAACTCTCTACATTTCAATCACTTGTGTGGAAGAGGAGGCTATCTGCCCTGTGTTTTCTCTGTGTTAGAGGACTGTGTGCTTCCTGGTGCTCAAAACTACCCAGTACATTCCGAAGAGATGCCAAGGATCAGCCAGAAAGAGGAAGGTGAAAACGGGTCATGAACCATGAAACACCCTACCCATTGCCGAGTATGACAGCTGTCACTTCCTGGCTCTTCCTCAGAGTCCAAGCTGGGACTGAGGTGATGGCTAGAGATGGCATGAACATGGGTCGTGCTGCTCTTTATCTGTTTGGGAGTGCTGTCCCCAGTGACACCTTTCTCCTTGGTCTCCACGATAAATGTCCTGGAACTTCTCAGTTTCCACATCCAGGACAAATGCCACATGCCAACCCTCTGCTCCTGGCTACCTTAGAAGGATCTCTGTGAGGGAGAAAAAATTTAAAATATTCCACCAGCCTTTACAGCATCCTCAGTGTGTGCTCTACCAACAGGAAATGAACAGGATACATTGTCTGGTCTATTTTCTGTAAAACATAAAGCAATTCCCTTAAAGAATCTTTCCAAGGAATCCTTCAGAAGATCTTGAAATTCTTTTTCCTTTTCTCTGTTCACCCTGATGACCCAAAGCACACCCTGCCATGGCGATCCCCCTACCTTCTGCATTGAAATTCTTTATCATCATGCTCTCTCTTGAGGCTGAAGGCGAAAGAGGATCAAAGGACCACTTTCCACAGCCCAAGCCAGTTCAGTAACTTCGCTCTATGAGTATCAGGCTGCAGATGTGCTGTCCTCTGCTTGGTCTCCATCTCCCCTCTGGTATCAGGTTCGCCTTTGTCACACTTACTATAGGAAAAGATTTCTTTGAAAGGTAAGTGATGTTTCCCTAAAAGCCGTTTTACAAGCCATTGTTGCAGTTGCATGGAGAATACGATCGACTCAGTCCCAGGCCAACCATGAAGTGCTGACGGGTGCCTAGAAGCCATCCAGCTCCTTCCAAACACGTGCTAAGGAAGACAAGAAATCTTTAAATGCAAAAGGGTATAATACCTTCAAGTTCTCAATGTTTAAGAGCTGCGGACATTATGCAAATAAAGGTCAACAGGGAAAGGACATTTACTAAATAATGCAATTACTATTTTACAAGATCTCCACCAGAGAGAAAGAGTCTGTGGCCAATAAACCAAATCTAAACTAAAAGGTAACGGGGCTAGTTAACATTCTAGCAAAGGACCCGGCCAAAGTGGGTCCATAGGCAATGATTTCAGCACACATATTTACATAGCTGATAGACTTACATTAGTGGGGGAAATGTTTTCAAACACTGTGTTCTTACAGACTCAAATATCCTTTGAGAAGGACCTTCCATATTTGCCCTTTGATTTCTCTCTTGTGAACTCAATCCATCCTTAGTGTGTGGCTGTGAGATCAAATTATGTCTAACTTTAACCAATTCATGATGAAATTCTTCAGTCATTTATTTCATTTTGATTGATGCCCTTTCAACATCTGAAGAGTTGTGAGTGATCAAGCATCACGAGTAGAAGGTGTGTGTCTTGCCTGTGCTATAGCCCTAAGGTCCTTGGTTGAAAGATTTCGGTGGCACTGAAAAAATTTATTGTCGTGCGATTGAGCTGAAGTTGTTAGCTCTCTCTTGAGTTGGTCTTAAACATGATTTTCAAGTACAATCCATTGAGGGCATCCTGGGGGCTTACCTACCAGTAACCCTGGTAGCTAGGTGGAACACTCATGAGGTTTGGGAGAAAAAAATCATTCAACACTTCAGAAGGGCCTGTCTTTTGGGTAGGGTTCTGGGCTCAATTACCTAAATTTGTATGAATAAGACCCATGCTCCTAGTGCAATCTTTCTGAAAATTATCTTAACTGCTGTTTTAACGATCATCAGAAGAGTAGAAATATTGATCACCACTGCCACCAACCACACACGACTATAAATGCTGAATGAGAAAAGGAAATGTGAGCTGAAGGTCTGAAAACAAGGTAGACCTACAGCAATAGTATGCTAAGACTTCTACACATGAGAAATGAAACTTGGCATTAGTGTGCAAGTGCATGTGGGTAAAGTATCTCTGCTCATAACTGCCCCACTTCGCAAACAACCCATTGCACAGAAAACTACCTTCAACCTTCAAAAAGCAAAAGTGGACTTGAACAAAGGGAAAGACATATCCTATTATTGACGAAGAAGACTCAATATTATACATATGTCAGTTATCCTTAAGTTAACTTATACACAGCATGATTCTCACAGAAATTAAAGCATTCTTTTCCAGTCAGGTGTAAGAGAAGTTGATTAGAAAATTCAAATAGAAAAATAAGTAGAAACAACTGAGAAAGTACTCAGAAAGGGAAATGGAATAAGCATAGCACATCACATAGTATTCTAAAATCAGAATATAACATCTTTAAAAAAGTTGTACTGGCAAATTAGTACATAAATACACTAAAAGAATCAAATACGACTCCAGAAATAGACCCAATATTAATGCAAATTAAGCTTATGGAAAAAACGGTATCTAAAAGTGGGAGAAAAGATCTTTTGTTAATTAAGTGGAACAGGTACAAAGAAGAATCTATCAGGAAGGCAAATTTGTCCAAATATATTACATTAAATATCAGGATAAATTCCAAATGAATAGCAGATAAAAGAAAACCATTCAAGCACTAGGGAAAAAATGAACAAATGCTTTTATAATACGGGAGTGGAGAAAAGATACCTAAATTTTGACTCAGAACCCAGAAGCAATAAGAGATTGATAAATCTGAAAAGATGTTCACTTCATAAAAATCTTTGCATAACAAAATATACAATAAGCAAAGTTTAATAAAAAAGGACAAATTAAAAATGTGTTTATAACTGAAAGACACTAGACAATGGGCAACTCTTCATGCTTTATTAAGACCTCTTAAAAAGAAAGAACACCAGCGAATCATTAGAAAGAATGGGCTGAAAAAAGGAAACTGCGATAGGCATGTTGTGAAATGGCCCCAGATGAGTCCCATTTTCCTCACTTTTACGCCCTCGCTCTTCTTCCATTGAGCACAGGCGAGACGTAATGGCATGCCTCTGATAAATAGAAAACGGCAAAAGTTATGCAACGTGACTTCTGTGATTAGGTTATGTAAACCTATGACTGCCATCTTGCTGGCACCCTCTGGCTCTCTCACTTACTTGCTCTGATGGAGCCAGCTGCCATCTTCCATGACGCTCGACGGAGAGGTCCATCTGCCCAGATACTGAATACTCTGGCCAACAGCTTGTGAGGAACTCAACAAATGAATCCTACCAATGACAACGTAAGCACGCTATGAACTGGACCCTTCCTCCTGAGCCTTCAGATGAGACCACAGGCCCAGCTGACATTTAGACTGGGGCTTTGGAAGAGACTGTGACATAGAGCAGACGTCTGCGCTACCTAGGCCATGGATCAGTACCTGATAGTGGCCTATCAGGTACAAGGCCAAGAGAGCTAAGTTTCGTCTTATTTGCAGCTGCTCCCCAGTGCTGACATCACTCCCTCAGCTCTTCCTAAGTTCATTAGGCATTAGGTTCTCATGGGAGAACCAGTCCCAGATGTCATAATGGTTGGGGACTGCTGAAGTAAAAGATCCAGCTAAGCTGTGCCCAAACTACTGATCCAAAGCAGCTGTGAGATAACAAATAAATGCCTGGTGCTTGAAGCTGCTAAACTTTGGAGCAATTGATTACTTGGCAGCAGATAACATATCATGAAGTAAAAAAAAAAAAAAGGTAGCCTTGAAACATTTGAAAAAATGCTCAACTCACTAAGAAGGGAAATATACATTAAAATGACACTGAGATACCATTTCTGACCTATATCTTGAAGAAAAATTAAAAAGTTTTACAGTGTATTTTTTCCTAACAAAGCACTGAAGGAGACATTCTCATAGCTTGCCCAGGGGGATGCAAAATGATCATCCCTATAGAAGTAGCACCAGCACATATTTTTAAAAGACAAAGTCCTAGGAATCTAGCCTGAAGATACTGGCAAAATATAAAAAGATGTAGCACCATGGAATACCATACATACATATGTACATACCAAGCTGGCTGAATAAAATAGGGTACATCCATATGATGAAATAGTATGGAGCTAAAAAAAAGTAGAAAGATTTCTATACACTGATATAGAGTGATCTGCAGGAATTTGTCAAGTCAAAAAAGCAGGGTGTCAAATTACACACACACACACACACACACACACACACACACAAACTATGATTGCATTCTGAAAGAGATGGAATAAATATGAACACACAAGCCTTACGTTTGCAAAAGAAAACAAGGGAAGACAAAACCAAAATTAAAGATACCTGATACAACGAAAATCGAATCGAGATTAGAATAGAAATTAATTCAGACATTCTCTGAATAAAACTCATTCAAGAACTTTGACTTTGAAATTCCGTAAATAATTTCCTTAAAAGTAGAAAACAAGGTGAAATAAATAACCTTTTCAAGTTGGTGATAGAACTATACAACCATCATTAATGGTTGATGGTATTGCCATTATTCACTCAAAATCATTTAGAATGTAGTATTTTGACTCCATATCCTTAGTGCAATATATTTTAAAGACAAACAATGCTTAAACCTTCACTGTATTCAGTAGCATTATAGCTAATAATGATACTAGTAATATATAATAATAATTATATATATAATTTTAATATTTTCTATTATAGAATAACCAAATAAGTAGGCTACTGTTGGGTCTTCAGTATGAAAGAAAGAAATGCGGCATCAAATTACAGCCAAATAAAAATTGTCTAAGTAAGTTCGAACCTAATTTTGTAACGCATTAATTTTTTTCTTCTTAAAAATTCATATATCTTAGTTTGGTTCACTAAAATTCCTAGATATAATGGCAATACAGTAGAATGAGACCCAAATGTGTTTTCTAAATACCATCTCCCTGTCTAGGGCTCACTGCAAGAGTGACATGGCTGATTGAATGTCTAGGCCCTGAAATATACAGGACACGACTAGGATACCTTGTTGAGAGACAAAAAAAGAAAGCCTCAGAGACTAATGGGGACTGCTAATGGTTTTTCTTTTGGGGGTGATGACATGTTCTCCAATTAGATAGTGGTGATAGCTACACAACTATGTGGATGTACTAAAAACCACTTACTGGTACAAGATAGAGCTTGAACATTATGGTATGTGAATGACACTTCAATAAAACGATTATTATCGAGCTAATAAAAATTAATATGCATATTAATTATCTAACAGTAAATTTGATATACACATTTAAAGTAAAATAATAGTTTAGAAAAAATAAAATAAATAAAACAGTAATTCAAATTAAATAGCATGATTTTATTATTATTATTTTTGCCTAGACCACCTGCTCTTCTTAACTGGTCTCCCTTCCAAGTACTAAACAGGCCCAACCCTGCTTAGCTTCCAAGATCAGATGTTGGGCTTGTTCAGGGTGACATGGCCACAGAACATGCTCTGTGGCCCCACTAGGCTTTGATCCCAGGACCTTCTGTGTGTAAAGCAGATGTGATAACCACTGGACTATGGAACCCTGTCCTAAAATTGCATTGAAATTAAGTGTTTGGAATAACAAAACATACAGGCTAATGGGAACAACCAGCACTCCGTCTGTGAAGACCATGAGAATCCTGATCAACTTTGAGTCACTGGAAGCATCTCTCGCTTAATGGGGATGGCCAGAGAATTCATCAGCAAGTGAAGAGTTTCACTGAGTGGTGCAACTCTGGATTCCAGAAGGAATATGGCTAGTAGCAATGTACGCAGAACACGCAGTTACGATGTGTATTTTCAGTGGGGAAAACCTTGATGATGTAGGATATAAATCTCAGAGGAATGAAAATCTATGAAAAAAAAAACTTATGAGATACAGAATGTAGCAAAGCATCGCTGGAAAACTCTTTTTAAAATGCTGAATACAAATAAAAGAATTTATTTTCAAACAATACAAGTTTGGAAAATGATACTCAAGCATCTATGCTTCTGGGAAACGTATTCCAGCATCACGTGAACAGGCATGAGTCATAAAAGAACTACAGGCTCTGATAAAAGAGTTAGAGCTATTTTCAAACATTCTAAAAAAATGCTGAAGCTGGAATTGAGATGAAAACACTATCACGTTCTTGTTTGTCCCATCCATGGACTTCAGCCAAATGATAAGCTCTCAGTGGTATAAGATGCTCAAAATGCAAGCACAAAATCAAACTCTAAGCCACAGACGGGCTAATGTCTCCACACTCTCAAGACAGCAAAGATGGCTGCTCATCACTACTGCGTTTAAAATTGACTTTGCTCCTGAGATGGTGCTTCTGCAGTAAAATCCTACCCTTTCCAACGGTAATATGCTTTCTACTCATCATTCTTGAAAGAAAAATGACGTTAGTAATGATTTGATTTTATTAAAAATGTTTTTCTTAAAGTGTAGGATCTATCATTCAATGCTGCTTAATCTAATGCTTTTAAGCAGGCTATGTCTGTACTTATGAATATTCTAGGTTGGTTTTTGACTGGTCAAGTTAATTTTTTAAGGACATGACCTAAGCTGACAATTATGAGAAAGAGGAGTTTTTAACATGTCCATGATACAAGAATTCAATTTTTGAAAATCGTCACTTATTTGGAAAATGAGATCCATGAATAGGTTTCAAGAGAGTTGTGAACCTGTGGAAAATTTGATGTGTCTGGGAATTATTCTAGGAGGAATTTCTGTGAGGTTAAGAACCACCACTATACAAATTAATTAGGTCGAGGAAATAAATATGCTTTAACTTCAATATCGAACATTTGATGAACATAGTTAATTGTACTGCCGATAGGTCCTTTTATCTACCATTTTGTTTTTTAAAAAAATATATTTTTATAGAGTATATTTTATTAAGTGTTATTTGAGGTATATAGTACACTGTCCTGAATAAAGGTGTTTTATCGTGAAATAATACCAATAGAATTATGTCAGAGAGCATGTGTGCCTGTGGCTCCATTGCCAAGGATGGGACAATTTGATCTTAAAAAAAAACCAAATCAATCGAGCGAAATACTTTGACTTTATAGAAACCCCAAAATGACTGTTAAAGAACATTTATGAATGAGACAATTAGGGAAGTTTAAGTATTGACTAGGTATTCGATAACATTAGGAAATTATTGTTAACTTTCTTGGGTGTAACAGTAATGATGTGCTTGTTTTGAAAAAGGCGTCCTATCTTTTAGAAATGCGTGTTGACGTATGGATGGATCAAATAATATGTTTTAGGGAGTCGCTGCATAATTAATTCAAGGCTGGAACTGGTGAGAGTCAGTGAAGTTAGAGATGACACATAATTATCCAGATATTGATAACTCCTGATGCTGAAGTAATTGCATCTGAAATTTTTCAAAATAAAAACATGAAAGCAATCTCATGAATTCATACTCAAGAGTTGAGTTGATACTTTCAAAAGACAAAAAGGGAAACCAAGATAGCAAAAACAATTTCTAAAACAATACATTGGTCCACACCAATGATCGCCTAGGGCATTCTCCTTCACTCTAGAATCATCAAAGGACAATTACCATATGGCACCTGGTATAATGCATTTCAGAACATGGCACCGCCTTTGAAATACTCTTCCGCAAACAGCTGACCTAGAATCTAATCAAGCCTCAAGAGGTAACAAGTTTAAGAACGGCACAAGTCACTCACTTCCTTCAGCAAATCAGAATCATTTTTTACAAAGAGGGCAAAAGGTGTGTTCCAGGGCAGTGCTTTAAATTAAGACTCGAGAGACACAGTGGGCACCTCAGGAGGAAAAACAAAAAAAAAAAACTGTAGAATTACTTTTAAGAAATTTAACAATTATAATTATTTGATGATAAGGAATAATTGTTAACTTTGAAAGGTATGATATGATGTATTATACCTTAAGAAATGCCCATTTATGTTAAGAGAGTAAAATTCAAATATACAGGGATGAAGTGACATGGTGTCTGTGGTTTGCTTTAAAATTCATTGGAGAAAGAAAAATAGGTTAGAAAGGAAGGAAGAAAGCGGAGATAAAGCTAATATGGCAGAATCTTGATAACTGAGGAGTCTGGTAATAGATGTCGGAGGCAGGATTACTTATACTATTCTCTCTACTTTTGCACATTTTGGAAAATTGTACATTATGAAAAGGTATTGTTAACATGCTATGGGGAACACAGTTGATTGTTTTAGAAGTTTAAGAGCGAGATGTAAAACTTTCAGACACTCTTAGTTCCATCCACTAGGATTATCATATTGATTAAGTAATAGTTAAAATCAAGAGTCAGTAAGAGCAACTGGCAGGAGGGCAAGATCCTCTTTTAAAAAATGAAAGTTCCTTAATTCAATCAATGAACATATTTGGACATAGAAGATAAAAGGAAACTGGCTGGGCAACTCTCTACTCAAAACTGCCTTTGCCATGGTCTTCAATCCTTGAAAAGATTTCATAGAGCACCCTAATACTACTTCCCAGACAGTCTTGGTAGTCTTGGGTATGCAAAACCAACACAAGTGGAATTTCATATTTCTCAAATTTTGGGATGTACGTTATTGCATTGTGGGGTGGGGGGGTATCTCAAAACAGAGAAAATACATCCCAAATGACAATGGAAATTTACCAGCCAGACCAGCCACAAGAAAGGCAATGCCTATTTCCAGTGTATCTGGATTGAAGGCGGCAGAGAAAGAAGTTGGGAAGGATATACCTTCTTCGTTCATCATGTCCCAGTAATCCCAGATGGCAGCAATGGAGATAAAAATACTGGCCACTACGTTCATAAATTCTGAAAAGGTAATTAGGTCGTATGTGGCACACGTATGAACATCTGTCACGTATACATTTTTTAATGCACACACCACCATAGCTTTTCCCAAGAGCTCTAGGATGCTGGCAGCCAGTAGGAGGTGCTGAGAAAAATGAATATCAAGTGGGAGGTAGGTATCCCAGTTGGCGTAACGGTGGTAAGATGTGACTGTGTTGAAGAAACCATTGAGGTGGAAAATGCACACTTTCCACACTCCCACACCGGCTAGACAATGAAAGTACTGCGCCAGGTCGTCCATGTTCCACATCCGCCACACCGCGAAGCCTATGGACATGGTGGTGAGGATGCAGGCTACTGTGCCCACGACGAAACCTCCCAATTGGCAATCAGCATTATCGTCAGGTGAAAACATGGTGACCACGTGCTGAGTGAAACTGCAAACAAATACAGGGCATTATGAAGGTGGGACCCTCAGGCCTGGAACAGCCCCCCATGGGTAAGTGGTGCTCCATCAGAGAATGGAGGCCTGTGACCCACATGTTCTACTGACAGGCTTTCACAGACCACAGGATGAGAGCATTAACTCTGTCTCTAAAGCAAAGTGGTCCTTCGCTGTTGGCAAAGCCACTTTAGAGAAGTCACTCTGTCCTCAACTTAAATCATCAGATTCTTCAAAACAGTTTGTATCCCATCCCTAGTCCTCTTGCAGAAAAGCCCAATGAAAGAACTCACAGTGATGTATATCTGCCAGCGCAAGGGGATTCCTGAGCCAGGGACAATGGGTGTGTTGGAGGCAGTGTGCAGGGGAGTAGAGATGTGAGCTGGTCCCATGGAAGAGTGAGGTGTTGAAGAGAAAGCAGTGGTATAAATTGCAATGTCTACTCTGAAAGCTACACTGAGAGCTGTATTTTCAGCCCAGAGCTGATGACCTGTTGAATCAAAACTTCTTTATATAAAATCCTAGCATCTCTGGAAGCCGGGCCACGTGGCCATGATCTGCATGACACTATTCTCACTCTCGCATACCTCTTACAGAACTCAATGACCCAAGATGGAGGGTGGAATTGAAGTTGGAGAAATGTACACCTTTGTTCTTGGCTCCAGAGAAATGTTTCTAGCCCTCGTTCTGGGGTTACTGGCTCAGAAACTTGATATCTCCTTTAAACACAGGCCCACTGTCCTCTTCTTTCTAATGGGACCTAGAAGGATGCTGTGTGAAAGTCTCAGTTAAGTCATATGGGTCACTTAAGTACATTTGCACACTACATATGTGCTTCTCTATGATTTTAAACCCTTTAAAAATGTTTTGGAATAACAAAGCCATTGTGAAATGGAACCATGTAGGAAGTGTAGCTGTTTTATTGGTTATCTACTGTATGGTAAAAGCAAAGTCCACTTAAGAGAATTCTAAAGAAAAGAAGCTATTTCTCTAAAGTGACTCAAGTGCATCTTCCCCATTCCTTCCTGGGCACACTTTTCCCATTGATGTGTGTCTTTTGTAAAACAGCTTTCTTGAGACATAATCTACACACAATGAAATTCTCTATTTACAAATGAACAATATGATGGATTTCTGTATATTCAAATTATTATGTAACCATCACCATTAATTCCAGAATGGTTTAATAAGAAAGAGAAAGAGGGAGAAAAAAGGAAGGAAGGAAGGAAGGAACGAAGGAAGGAAGGAAGGAAGGAAGGAAGGAAGGAAGATAGGAAGGAAGGAAGGAAGGAAAAAAAGAAGAAAGAAAGAAAGAAAGAAAGAAAGAAAGAAAGAAAGAAAGAAAGAAAGAAAGAAAAAAAGAAAGAAAGAAAGAAAAAAAGAAAGAAAGAAAGAAAGAAAGAAAGAAAGAAAGAAAGAAAGAAAGAAAGAAAGAAAGAAAGAAAGTAATGATGTACCTATCAGAAGTCAATCCCCAGTCTCTCCTGGCCCCAGTTCTTGGCAACTTCCAATATGTCTCTACAGATTTGACTATTGTGGATATTTCATACAAATAGAAACATACAATTGGTGGCCCTTGATTTTGGCTCTTATGTGAGCACAATGTATTCATGTTTACTCATACATATATCAGTACTTCATTCCTTTTCATGACCCAGTAATATTGCACCATATAGGTAGAGCACCATTTGTTTATGCACTTAGCAAGTGATGGGCAATTAAACTGTTTTCACTTCATGTTCACAGCAGCATCATTCGTGCATAAGTCTCTGTGTGGAGGTATATTTTCATTTCTCTTGGGTATGTATCCAGGAGTGGAATGCTGGGTCACAAGGTAACTCAATCTGTAACATTTTGAGCCCCAGCTTGTTTTCCAAAGTGGTGGCTGCAAATCACAGCAGAGCACTACCCAACCACCTCCTCAAACAACACACCCAAGGGGCAAACTTTGCAGGAAGCAGAGCCCTTCTAAAACCAATCCTGCTCTGTAGTGTCAGTCGCTGCACAGCAACTCCTCCACTGCAGTCACAGCCAATCAGCCTGAAGGTCAATCCCTCCCAGTGATGTGCAAACAGCGACCATGGCTCAACTGCTACAGGAGGGCACACACAACCCAGGCAAAAGACACACCTAGAGCACCTGGCTCAGGTAAGCACAGAGATGGTGCTACTGGTACCCACTGGTCATATACTACATAAGGTCACTCCTAAAAGACTGAGAGACAGAACAGCCCTACCTAATACACAGAAACAAACACGGGGTGGTAGCCCAAATGGAAAGACAGTAAAACATGTCCCAAATGGAAGAATAGAGCATAGCTCCAGAAACAGAACTAAACACAATGGAAGCAAGCAAACTACCAGATGCAGTGTTCAAAACACTGCTTATAAGGATGCTCCATGACCTCAGTGAGAACAAGTACAAAGAGATAGGAAACATAAAAATGGAGATTAAAAAAAAACATAAAAAAGAACCATTCAGAAATGAAAAATACTGTAAATGAAATGAAGAATACCTTAGAGGGAATTGACAGTAGATTAGACAAAGCAGAGGATCGAATTGGCAATTTGGAAGATGAGGTAGCAAAAAGCACCCAAGCTAAACATCACAAAGAAAGAAGAATCCAACAACAACAACAAAAAAAAAATGAGGATAGTTTAAGGGGCCTGTGGGACAACATTAGGTGTAAAAACATGCACATCATAGGCACCGGGAGGAGCAGAGAGAGCAAGGAATTCAAAAACTATTTGATGAAACAATGATGGAAAACTTCCCTAACATGGCAAAAGAATCACCAAGACGTGCACAGTGACAAACAGGATGAACCCAAAGAGGCCCACATCATGACACATCTTAATTAAAATGCCAAATGCTAAAGGCAAGGAGATAATCTTAAGACCAGCAGCAGAAAAACAGTTATTTGCCTACAAGAGAGCTCCCATAGTAGGCTACTTTTCCAAAAGAACCTTGGTAGGCCAGAAGACATTGGCAAGAAATAATCCACATGATGAAAAGAGAGTACCTACAACCAAGATTATTCTGTCCAGCAAAGCTATCATTTAGAATCGAGGGGCAGAGAAGAGCTTCCCAGACAAGAAAAAGCAAAAGGCGCTCATCAACTCCAAACCAAGAGCAACATTTTTAAGAAGAAAAGAAAAAAGAAAATATATAAATAATAAAATGGCAATTTATGCTCATCTGTTAAGAATTACTTGACAGGTACATGAGTTAAATGCTGCAATGAAAAGACATAAGGTGGCTGAATAGATAAGAAAACAAGACCTTTACATGTGCTGCCCTCACACACCCTTAGAAAAGACTCACTTTACAACAAAAGAAACACACAGACTGAAAATACAGGGATGGAAAAGTAGATTTCATGTACATGAAAAGAAAAAATGAAGAGCTGGGTGAGTGGCATTTCTACTTGACAAAATGGATTTAAAACCAAGACTGTAACAGGAGACAAAAAAGGAACCATAACCGCACTACTGGGTATTTACCCAAAGAAACCCTCAACACTACTTTGAAGGGATCTTTGCATCCACATAGTTATTGCAGCATTATTTCCAGTGCTCAAGATATGGAGGCAGCCAGGATGAAGAAATAAAGGGTCCATCATGAAGGAACGAAGAGGTGGCACATATATATAATGGAATGATATTCAGCTAGAAAATGGAATGAAATCTTGCCACCTGCAACAACATGGGTGGACCTGAAGCTTATCGTGCTGAGTGGAGTATGTCAGAGAAAGACAAATGCCATATGATTTCACTTACATGTGACACCTAAAGGACAAAACAGAAACAAACTCATATATAAAGAAAACATTTTGATGGTTATGAGATGGGAGGGGGTTTGGGGATGGGAGGAAAAGGGACAGGGTTAAGAAGTACAAACTGGTAACTTCTCACCATATGTATCAGATAGGTACTAAATTTATGGGGTGATAAATCTAGAGTAAGTTTTATAAATGTCTAATTTCATTGTTGTTCACCTGAGATATTTTATGCCAAGCGTATCTTTAAAAATATAAAATTTAAAAAAGAAATATGAAAAGGGAAAATAACATCTAAGTGTTATTACAAAAAGAGTAAAAAAACCTTTAAATTTAAACTTAGTAATAACCCAAGACTCAGCAATCCCACATTTAGACATACACCCAAAAGAAGTGAAAGCAAGGACTGAAACAATTATTTGCATTGTAGTGTACATAAAAGCATGTTCACAACAGCCAAGAGATGGACACAATACAAATGTCCATCATGGATTGATGGGTAGACAAAATGTGGCGTATACACACAAGTAATGACTAACTTGTTTGTGCAAGTAACATGTCAAAGTAACTGAGATCTGAACTTCAATCCAAAGACTATTTGTGTTTGATGTGCATCTGCTCCATTCCAGGGCAAGCACAGAAGAATAATTCATGAATAAGGAGTAAGACCTCAAATTCAAGTGTGTTCCTTAAATTTTCGTAGAAATTACATCACCCTGAAACTTAAAAATTAATCTGTGCCCATAATAGAAAATTGACAATCCCCAGAAAGGTACAAGGAAAGAAAAGTATATCCATCAGCTTACTTTACCAGAGAGTCAGGATTGTGAGATACTGAGCAAGGGATGTAGAAAGGCAGGGTGTATGGGATACTTCTGACTAAAGTCAACAATCTTATTTTGGGGTGCTAAACTTGAAATTCGTTTTCATGCTTGAAACTAGCTTACTTGAACTAGCACTGAGTTTCTTTACGTAAACAAACAAACAAATAAAATATTAGTAATATGACCATGTTTAGATAGGTGGGAAGCTTCAAGTTTTGGCTCTCCTTTTTCATTTCATTTCCTTCTTTGTTATCTCTTTCTACATATTTTTTTGTTATTTCTTCAGCTTTAATAAAAATATTTTAATGAACACTTTGTTACCATGAAATATATCTATATATCTGTATATCTCTCTATCCAAGTGAAATTAGATAAATATTTCTACTGGGCAGATACCTCACAGTGCACTCCATAAGGGCTCTATAATTTCTATATCCAATAAATATTGTCCACCTGTCCTTTCAAAGGTGTACCAATTCACGTTTTTAAAACAAAGTATGAAGACACATTCCTCATTCAGTATGCAACCCTACACAATAGTAGGTGTCAGATCTCAGTTTGTTTTTACTCTGAGCAACAAGGAGGATAGGAAGTGGTAGGGAATGTCTGAGTTTGTTTTCCTTGATTTTCAGTAAGGTGCAACATCTTCCTGTTCGTTAGTAAATTGTTTCTCTGTACCATCCTATTGAAATCCAAAAGTACTACTGAAATCTTAAATATTTCATTGTCAAGTTGTGCTGATGAGCTCTGCCAAATTTGGTTACAGGAGACCTTGCTCATGTAGTTACCAATATACATCTTAATAGTAATTTCATGATTGTATACATATGTTTCTAATCTTTTGGCTTTGCTTTGGATTCATTTGGATGACAATACTTTTATTTCATTAAAATTTTTTCTCATTTCATTTTCCTGTGCAACGAATTGTAACGATAACCTAGGCCACAAAATAGCTAACATTTTCCCTTCATGGTCTGGAGGGTGATCATGTCCGAAAAGAAATATCACACAGCCGACCAAATGTATAGGCAGCAGAATGGTGTGGCCTAAAGAGGCGTGGAGTGGGACAAGAAGAAGAAGGCGTGGGGCCATGGACACAGATGCTTCCAGTCATAAAAGTCATTCACATGCCTGATTGCCCTGACCCTGTCCAAGTCTACTGATTCCCGCTTTCCCAAGGGGCTTGACACACCCTCTACCCGGGGTCCCCGGAGAGACGGCAAAGTAGTGGGGACCCTCTCTGTGCAGCTTCCCCTGTAAGAACACTTCGGGACGGCCAGAGCCAAACAGAACCCAGGGCTCGCCTCAAATGGCTACCCCGGACACCGGACGCCAGGAACCGTGTGGTCCTCACGCTGACCTGTTCCCGTTCCTGGGGCGGGCACACGGTGGCTCAGTCAATAAGACTCCTCGAACCTGGGCCTAACGACCTCACACTGGGGACCCTCTTCCCGGCCGACGCTCTCAGCCGGGCTGTCCCACGCGGCGCGGGACGTTTAAAGGCGTCCGCGGCCTCTGAGCCTCACGAGCCCGCCGCACCCTGGGTTCGGACCGAGCCCAATGTCTCCAGGGGTCTCCCACTGTCCGCTGCAATGCAGATGCGCAGCGAGAAGCCCAGCGTCAGCACACTGCTGACCAAATAAAGGGGTCCCAAAGCTGGTCTCCATGGTGACGCGCATAGAGCAGTAGGAGGCCATTTTCCGTCATGGGATCCAATCACACACAACTCCAAAGGCCACGTCAAACGCCCCCTGCCCCGAGCACTCCGTGCTCCACGCATCCTCGCGCCTCTCGCCGAATCCACAGCCAAGCCAAGCCTGCGCGGCACAATCCTCACAGCTTGGCTAACTCCCCAGTCTCGCACGCGTCTAGGTGCAACCTCCCTTGCAGGCCCACGGCCCCAACACGCCGACCGCACTGGAACTGCTCGCCACTGACTCCACGTTGCCCTGCCCGGTCGACCCCGTGCTCCGACATCTCGGCTCCTGCGACACCGCCTCCCCGCTGCCAGGGGTCACGCTGGACCCTGGGCCAACTGGTACCCGGTGCAGGGGCTCCATCACCGCCATGAGAGCATGGGCCGCACACCGATTCATCCCCGTATGCTGCACGGGGTCCCAGCACACTCCGCCACAGACCCAAGTGCTAATCACACACTTCGCGAGCGACCCAGGTGCCATTAGGCCACAGGACTCAGAACTCATAAGCCAAAGCGGCACAATTGGAAGCCAGCACTTTCTGACTCCATGGGGAGCCATTTTTGCCCGAGTTACCAGTCCAAAGCACCTCTCACACCTGGGCCGGTTGGCAGGCACGGCTGCCACGTGTTGCAAGCACCTCACACGGACCCGGGACCACGCATTCGCACAAGTCCTGTGCTTGTCTGCTCACAACTACACGTAGCATACAAGCTAACAGCTACTTGCCGGAACCAGAGAACCAAACGTGTTCTGATCAGCAAGAATGAATCGTCCATATTAACCATCTTGCAATTTCTCAGTTTGTGAAGTTCAATTGTTTCTTTTCAAGAACAAGAAGAAAAAAGAGAGAAAGAGAAGGAAAAAAAAAAGGAGAGAAGGAGAAGCAGGAGAAGCAGGAGAAGAAGAAGCAGGAGGAGGAGGAGGAGAAAAAAGGAGAAACAGGAGGAGCAGGAGGAGAAAGAGGAGGAGGTGGAGAAGTAGGAGGGGAGAAATAAATGAAGAGGAGCTGAAATTTATAACAAGTCCAGAAGGCAACAAATTAAAAGTGTGTGTGAGGCCCTAGATAAGCTTCAGGGGACAGGCACGAACAAAAGACCCGTGATTCTCGGTGTTTAGACACCCACTGACATCCTGAGCAATACATGTCTGTGAATAGTTCTGTATAAATCATAACAGAGTCTGTATAAATCATAACAGAGCATGTAAAATGACGCAGGTCTGTATCGACACGCTCAATTTTGGAATCAAAACAATGCGAATAAAGGATAGGCACCGGAAACTACCTTTACAGGGAGAATTTCAAATCTCAGGGCAGACAATAGAGTCCAGAGAAGAAATTTCTAGAGGAAGGACAGATCAATGAGTGTAAAAATGAAAACCACTTTCGATGATGGCGATTTCGGGATCAAAGGAGACATAGTCATTCCACAGAGGAATTGTGGAAGCGACCTGTTACCATTTCTGGCTTGCAAATTGACGAAGCAACGATGGCAAAACACTCACCGGGATGAGACGTGACGGATGACCAGTTTCGTGACTGTGTCTCACTTTTTATACACTGGAAACTTTGGATCGTGGAAAGCCAGTGAAAACAGCCTCAGTGTGGCCACTGGCAATCAGTCAGGCACATTGAAAACCGTCCCACGGCTGGAAACTGAGGCAATCTTTAGAAAAACATGCATCAAATAAAAATTATTTTTAAGTAAAGAAATTGCATCAGAGACATTTGATTTGAAAGGGCAGCTTAGAAAACCTGTACCAGGGACACAAGAATATCAAAACGTGTGGATTTCTCTCTCCATCACATAGCCATGAATGCGAAGACAAAGGCCCATGTGTCAGCCTTGCTTGGATCTGCATAGCGAGTCTCCAGGCGACTTGTGTTTTCTCCAATAGATCAATTCCTGCAGTGAGTATCAATCAATTGATCCGAAAACCCAGCCCGTGCCAATTGCTTTCTCTCAGGAATATGTCAAGAGCACTGAGCTCCCAAAAGCAGTGTTCAGCTCCCACCCAGGGTTGGCCTTGGCTGAACTTTTGCTGCCTTCTCGTGGCAGCACAGAAGAATGCTTCGTGACTCTGCAGGGCTAGGGAACATCCGGCCTGGCTGTTCCTTGTCTACTGACAGACACTGCACCTTCCTGAGGCCTAAAAATGATTCCGTGCCCATTAGAAAACATGGAGAATCCCCACGAAGGGACAAAAAAGAAAGAAAAGAAAAGACCCAGCAGCTCACTTTCCCAGAAACTCAAAGTTCTGCCATCCTGAGCAAAGGATAATGAAAGGGCAGGGTGCATGAGTTCCCTCCGAGTCAAGGCACCCTTTCTGCTCTAGTGGTGTTAACCGGGAATTTGGTTTTCACACCTCACTGTAGCTTCCTCCAACCATCGTCACATGACTTTGGGATACAAAAAAAAGAAATCACAAACAAACTAAAAACAAAATAAGTAATCAGGAAATAAATCAACAAACAAACAAGTAAAAAATGAAAAAACAACCAAGTCAATAACTGAGTAAAAAAAGGAATGAATAGATTATTTAGTTAATTAATTGATTAATTAATTAATTAGTGAGTTGATAATGTTTGTAATTTGACCCTGTTCAGATACTTGCTTTGTTACAGGTTTTGGCTCTCATTTTGGATTTCATTTCCTAAAAATGGATAAACAAACAAACAAACAAACAAACAAACAAACAGAAGAATGAATGAATAAAAAGTAAATAAGAGGTCAATCAGTAAGTAAGGAAATGAATGAACAAATTAATTAATTATTTAGTGAGTTGATAATACATGTAATTGGGCCCTGTTCGTAAACTTGGTTTGCTACAGATTGTGGCTCTCATTTTGGATTTCATTTCCTGGAAATGAATAAATAAATAATAAATAAATAAATAAATAAATAAATAAATAAATAAATAAATAAATGAAGCAAGGGATGAATGAATAAAAAATAAATAAACTGGTCAATCGGTAAGTAAGAAATTAATGAACCAATTAATTAATTATTCAGTGAGATAATAATATTTGTAATTTAACCCTTTCGGATACTTCGTATGCTACAGGTTGTGGCGCTTATTTTTCGATTTTATTTCCGGGAAATGAATAAATAAATAAATAAATAAATAAATAAATAAATAAATAAATAAGTGAACGCACAGATGAATGAATGAATAAAAAGTAAATAAACTGGTCAATCGTTAAGTGAGAAAAAAAAATGAACCAATTAATTATTTAGAGAGTTGATAATGTTTGTACTTTGACCCTGTTCAGATACATGGTTTGCTGTAAGCTTTCGCTCTTATTTTGCATTTCATTTTCTCTTCTCTTCTTTTTCTTTCTATTTTTTTTTTCCTTTGGCCGTGATAAAAAAAAAAATCGTGCAATGGTCACCCTTCTATACTATGTAAATTATATGTAAGTATTTTTATCTGAGTCTGAATCTTGGTGAAATTCGATGACTATTTTTACCGTGCAAATCCTCAACAGGGGACTGTTCCGTGGACGTGTGTTTCATGTATCTAATTCGTATTGTCGACTTCCCCTTCAGAAAATTGTACAGCTTCATGTTCTTAAAGTGATGCACGGAGACACGTATCCCACCCAGTCAATTGTCCCGAACCCTAGTGCATGTCATGGATTACTACATTTTTACTCTCGGCAACTTCTCAGGTAGAACGTGACCCATTGGGTGTGCATTTCTCTGGTTGTCAGTAAGGTTCAGCATCTTTTCCCTGTCTGTCTGCAATTTCGGTTTCTTCGGACCCTTGTCTGGACCTGCTCATTTTCTGTGGGGATTTTGACCGTTTGATTTTTGATTTAAATCTTGATGTTCACCGCTGCCTGAACTGGGGAAAGGACACCATTCTCATTTCTGTTTCCAAGATACAGCTTCATGATATTTTTGTGAGTCTTGACCTATGTTTCTCATCGTTTTGTATGGTTGAAAGGGTTTGGTTTGGCTTTGGTTTGGGGGCGGTGGTCTTGTTGTGTTTTGTTGGATTTGTCTTGTTTGTTTCTTTCGGGCAGGTCCTTCTGACCATTCCCTAGATCGAGAAATTGCTCCCATTTTTCCTTCAGGTTCCGCAAGCTAATACTGTCCAAAATAAAATATCATAGAGCGGACCGAATGTCTGGTCGAAGGAAGGGTGTGGCCTAAAGAGGCCTGGAGCAGGACCAAGGGGAAGCAGAAACGGGGCCATGGCCAGAGCTACTTTCTACTTCCGGACAGAAAAGCCTTGCCCAGGCCGGGCTGCCCTCTCCCCTTCTCCGACTAACGCTTCCTTCCTTTCCCGAGGGGCTTCACACGCCCTCTCCCCGGAGAACCCAGGGCCCAGCAAACCAGCGGAAACCCTCCCTGGGAAACTTCCCCAGCCCAATCTCCCCGAGATGGCCAGCGCCAGGCCGAACCCACCGGCTCGCCTCAACTGGCTGCCCCCGACACAGGACGCCAGAGACCGTATGGTCCTCACGCTGACCGGCTACCGTTCCTGGGGCAGGCACACGGGGATTCGACAAGAAACGACTCCTCGATCCCGGGCCTCTGGACCTCACGCGGGGGACACTCGAGCCCGGCCAACGTTCCCAGCCGGGCTGTCACTCTCGGCGCGGGACTTTTAAAGGCGTCCGCGGCCTCTGAGCCTCACGAGCCGGCCGCACACTGGCTACGGACAGAGCCCGAGTGTCTCCAGACGTCTCCCACTGTCCGCTGGGACACAGATCCGTCGTGAGAAGCCCGGCATCAGGTCACGGCTGACCGAATAAAGGGGTACCACCAACCTGGTCTGCATGGTGACGCGCATAGAGCAGCAGAAGGCCATTTTCCGTCACGGGATCCAATCACACACGACCCCTAAGGCCACGTCACACGCCCCCGGCCCCGCGCGCTCTGTGCTCCACGCATCCTTGCGCCTCTCGCCGAATCCACAGCCAACCCAAGCCCGCGCGGTGCGTCCCTCACAGCTTGGCTCGCGCCCCGGCCTCGCACGCGTCTAACTGCCACCTCCCTTGCAGACCAACTGCCCCGACACGCCATCCGCAACGGCGCTGCTCGCGACTGACGTCCCGTCGCACTGCCCGGTCGTCCTCGCGCTCCGAAATCTCGGCTCCTGCGAAACCGCCTCCCCATTCCCAGGAATCAGGCCGGACCCTGGGCCAACCCGCACACGCAAGGAGAGCAGGGTCCGCTGACCGATTCCTCCCCGTAGGCTGCCACCGGGCCCAGCACACTCTTCCACATTCCTAAGAGCTAATCACACACTTCACGAGCGACCCAGGTGCCATTTGGCCACAGGACTCAGAACTCGTAAGCCACAGCGGCGCAATTGGAAGCCAAAACTTTACGACTTTATGTGGAGACATTCTTGGCCGAGTGACCGGTCCACAGCACCCCTCACACCTGGGCCGGTTGGCAGACACGGCTGCCACGTGTTGCAAGCACCTCACACGGACCCAGGACCACAGATTCCGACAAGTCCTGTGCTCCCCTGCTCACAACTACACGTAGCAAGCAAGCTAACTGTGACTTGCCGGAACCAGATAACTAAACGTGTTCCGATCAGCCAGAATGAACCGTCCATATTATCTTTCTTGCGATTTCTCGATTTGTGAAGTTCAATTGTTTCTTTTCAAGAACAAGAAGAAAAAAGGGGGAAAGAGAAGGAAAAAAAGAAAGAAGAGAAGGAGAAGCAGGAGAAGGAGAAACAGGAAAAGGAGGAGGAGAAAAAGGAGGAGCAGCAGGAGGAGGAGGAGGAGGAGGAGGAGGAGGAGGAGGAAGAGGAGGAGGAGGAGGAGGAGGAGGAGGAAAAATGATGAGCAGGAGGAGGAGAATGAAAATAAAGAGCTGAAATTTCTAACAAGTTCAGAAAACAAGAAATTAGAAGGGTGGGTGAGGCCCTAGATAGGCTTCAGGGGACAAGTCATAACAAATGAACCGTAATTCTCGGTGTTTGGAACCCACTGAAATTCTGAGCAATAGCATGTCTGTGAATACTTTTTCTGTATAAATCATCACAGAGCATGTAAAATGATACTGGTCTGTATCGATACGGGTCAATGTTGGAATCAAAACAATGCGAAGAAAGGATAGGCACTAGAAACTACCTTGACGGGGAGAATTTCAAATCTCAAGGAAGACAATGGAGTCCAGAAGACAAATTTCTGGAGGAAGGTCAGATCAATGATTGTCAAATGAAAACCACTTTCGATGATGGCGATTTCGGGATCAAAGGAGACATAGTCATTCCGCGGAGGAATCATGGAAGCGACCTGTTACCATTTCTGGCTTGAAAATTGAGGAAGCAACGATGGCAAAACCCTAAACAGTATAAGACGTGAGCGATGACCAGTTTCGTGACTCTGTCTCGCTTTTTATGCACTGCACACTTTGGATCGTGGAAAGCCAGTGAAAACAGCCTCAGTCTGGCCACTGGTAATCAGTCAGGCACGTTGAAAGCGTCCCACGGCTGGAAACCAAGACAATTTTGGAAAAACATGCATCAAAAAAAAATTATTTTTGAAAAAAAGAAACTGCTTCAGAGACATTTGATTTGAAAGGGCAGCTTAGAAAACCTGTACCGGGGATACAAGAATATCAAAACGTGTGGATTTCACTCTCCATCACATAGCCATGATTGCGAAGACAAAGGCCCGTCAGTCAGCCTTGCTTGGATCTCCATAGCGAGTCTCCAGGCGACTTGTGTTTTCTCCAATAGATCAATTCCTCCAGTGAGTATAAGTCAATTGATTCGAAAACCCAAGCTGTGCAAATTGCTTTCTGTGAGGAACATGTCAAGAGCACTGAGCTCCCAATAGCAGTGTTCAGCTCCCACCCAGGTTTGGCCTCGGGTGAGCTTTTCCTGCTCTCTCATGACAGCACAGAAGAATGCTTCGTGACTCTGCAGGGCTAGGGAACATGCGGCCTAGCTGTTCCTTGTCTACTGACAGACACAGCACCTTCCTGAGGCCTCAAAATGAATTCGTGCCCATTACAAAACATGGAGAATCCCCACAAAGAACAAAGAAAGAAAGAAATGAAAAAGATCCAGCAGCTCACTTTTCCAGAAACTCAGAGTTCTGCCATACTGAGCAGGGGATAACGAAAGGGCAGGATGCATGAGTTCCCTTCGAGTCAAGTCACCCTTTCTACTCTGGTGATGTAAACCCGGAATTTGGTTTTCACACCTGACTCTAGCTTTCTGCAACCATCGTCACATGACTTTATATACAAAAAAAAGAAATCACAAACAAACTAAAAAACAAAATAAGTAATCAGGAAATAAATCAGCAAACAAACAAGTAAAAAATGAAGAAACAACCAAGTTAATAAGTGAGTAAGGAAGGGAATGAATAGATTATTTAGTTAATTAATTGATTAATTAATTAATTAGTGAGATGATAATGTTTGTAATTTGACCCTGTTCAGATACTCGCTTTGCTACAGGTTCTGGCTGTTATGTTTGGATTTCATTTCCTGGAAATGAATAAATAAATAAATAAATAAATAAATAAACAAACAAACAAATAGAAGAATGAATGAATAAAAAGTAAATAACAGGTCAATCAGTAAGTAAGAAAATGAATGAACAAATTAATTAATTATTTAGTGAGTTGATAATAAATGTAATTGGACCCTGTCCGGATACTTGGTTTGCTACAAATTTTGGCTCTCATTTTGGATTTCATTTCCTAGAAATGAATGAATAAATAAATAAATAAATAAATAAATAAATAAATAAACGAATAAAAATAAATAAAGTCAATCGAAAATGAACAAATTGAACCAATTAATTATTTAGTGAGTTGATAATATTTTTAATTTGACCCGGTTCGGATACTTGGTTTGCTACAGGTTTTGGCTCTCGTTTTTGGATTTCATTTCCGGGAAATAAATAAATAAATAAATAAATAAAGGGATAAAGGAATGAATAAAAAGTAAATAAACAGGTCAATCGGTAAGTAAGAAAATGAATGAACCGATTAATTAATTATTTAGTGAGTTGATAATGTTTGTACTTTGACCCTGTTCAGATACTTGGTTTGCTGTAACCTTTCACTCTTATGTTGCTTTTCATTTTCTCTTCTCTTCTTTTTATTTCTATTTTTTTTTCCTTTGCCATGATAAAAAGAAAATCGTGCAATGTTCACCCTTTCTGTACTATGTAAAATATATCCAAGTATCTTTATCTGAGTCTGAATCTTGGTGAAATTCGATGACTCTTTTTCACGTGCAAATCCCCAAAAGGGGACTGCTCCGTGGCTGCGTGTTTCACGTATCTAATCCGTATTGTTGACTTGCCCTTCAGAAATTTATACCGCTTCATTTTCTTAAAGTGATGCACGAGGACACGTATCCCACCCAGTCAATGGTCCCGCACCCTAGTGCATGTCATGGTTCACTATCTTTTCACTCTGGCCAACTTGTCAGGTAGAACGTGACCCTTTCGGTGAGCATTTCTCTGGTTGTCAGTAAGGTTCAGCATCTTTTCCCAGTCGGCAATTTCGGTTTCTTCGGACCCTTGTCTGGACCTGCTCATTTTCTGTGGGGATTTTGATTGTTTGATATTTGATTTAAATCTTGATGTTCACCGCTGCCTGAACTGGGAAAGGACACCTTTCTTATGTCTGTTTCCAAAATACAGCTTCATGATATATTTGTGAGTCTTGACCTATGTTTCTCATCGTTGGTGTAAGGTAGGATGGGGTTGGTTTGGCTTTGATTTGGGGGGCGTTGGTCTTGTTGTGTTTTGTTGTGATTTGCCTTGTTTGTTTCTGTCGGGTAGGTCCTTCTGACCGTTCCCTAGGCCAAGAAATTGCTACCATTTTCCCTTTAGGGTCTGGAAGCTGATCATGTCCACAAAGAAATATCATAGAGCAGACCGAATGTCTGGGCGGCGGGAGGGTGTGGCCTAAAGAGGCCTAGAGCTGGGCCAGGGGGAAGCAGGGGCGACGCCAGGGCCCAAGCTACCTCCTACTTCCGGGTAGAGAAGCGGCCGGGCTGCCCTCTCCCCTTCTCCGACTAACGCTTCCTCCCTTTCCCGAGGGGCTTCACACGCCCTCGCCCCGGAGAACCCGCGGGCCCGGCAAAGCAGCGGGGACCCTTCTGGGCACCTTCCCCAGCCCGACCTCCCCGGGACGGCCTGCGAAAAGCGGAACCCACCGGCTCACCTCAACTGGGTGCCCCGACACCGACGCCAGGGACCGTGTGGTCCTCACGCTCACCTCCTACCGTTCCTGGGGCAGGACACGGGGGCTCGGCAAGAAACGACTCCTCGATCCCGGGCCTTCGACCTCACGCTGGGGATACCTCGGGCCGGCCGAGGCTCTAAGCCGGGCTGTCCCTGGCGGCGCGGGTCGTTTTAAGGCGTCCGCGGCCTCTGAGCCTCACGAGGCCGCAGCACCCTGGCTTCTGACCGAGCCCGAGTGTCTCCAGACGTCTAACACTGTCCGTTGGGACCCAGATCCACAGCGAGAAGCCTGGCCTCAGCCTACGGCTGACCGAATATTGGGGTACCACCAAGCTGTTCTCCATGTTGACGCGCATAGAGCTGCAGGAGGCCATTTTTCGACACTGGATCCAATCACACACGACCCCGACGGCCACGTCACACGCTCCCGGCCCCGCGCGCTCTGTGCTCCACGCATCCTCACGCTTCTCGCCCAATCCAGAGCCAAGCCAAGCCCGTGCGGCGCGTCCCTCACAGCTTGGCTCGCGCCCCGGCCTCGCACGCGTCTAACTGCCACCTCCCTTGCAGGCCCACAGCCTCGGCACGCCGTCCGCACCCGCGACGCTCGCCACAGATGCCCCGTCGCCCTGCCCGGTCGACCCCGCGCTATGACATCTCGGCTCCTGCAACAACGCCTCCCGAGGTTCCCAGAAGTCAGGCCGGACCCTGGGCCAACCGGCACCCGGTGCATGGGATCCATCACCACCACGAAAACAGGGGCCGATAACCGATATCTCCCCGTAGGCTGGCACCGTGTCCCAGCACACTTCGCCACAGCCCCAAGAGCTCATCGCACACTTCGCGAGCGACCCAGGTGTCATTTGGCCACAGGACTCAGAACTCATAAGCCACAGTGGCACAATTGGAAGCCAGCAGTTTCCGAGTCCATGTGGATCCATTCTTGGCCGAGTGACCGATCTATCGCACCCCTCACACCTGGGCCGGTTGGCAGGCACGGCTAACACGTGTTGCAAGCACTTCACACGGACCTGGGACCACGGATTCTGACAAGTCCTGTGCTCCCCTGCTCACAACTACACGTAGCATGCAATCTAAATGCTACTTGCCGGAACCAGAGAACCAAACGTTTTCCGATCAGCAAGAATGAACTGTCCATATTACCAATCTTCCGATTTCTCACTTAGTGAAGTTCAATTGTATCTTTTCAAGAACAAGAAGAAAACAGGTGTAAAGAGAAGGAAAAAAGAAAGAAGAGAAGGAGAAGCAGGAGAAGAAGAAGCAGGAGGAGGAGAAGGAGGAAAATGGAGGAGCAGGAGCAGGAGGAGGAGGAGGAGGAGGAGGAGAAGGACGAGGATGAGGAGGAGGAGGAGGAGGAGAAGGAGGTGGAGGAGGAGGAGGAGGAAGAGGAGGAGGAAGAGGAGGAGGAGGAGGAAAAGAATGGAAATGAAGAGAAGCTGAAATTTCTATAAGTCCAGAAAGAAACATATTATAAGGGTGGCTGAGGTCCTAGATGGCTTCATAGGACAGGACTGAACAAAAGACCCACTATTCTCGGTGTTTAGAAACCCCGTGAAATTCTGAGCAATAGCACGTCTGTGAATACTTTTTCTGTATAAATCTAAATAGAGCATGTGAAATGACGCAGGTCTGTATCGATACGGGCCAATGTTGGAATGAAAACAATGTGAATAAAAGATAGGCACCGGAAACTACCTCGATTGGGATAATTTCAAATCTCAAGGCAGGCAGTAGATCCAGAGAATAAACTTCTAGAGGATGGACAGATCAATGATTGTCAAAATGAAAACCACTTTAGATGATGGCGATTTCGGGATCAAAAAAGACATATTCATTCCACAGAGGAATCGTGGAAGCGACCTGTTACCATTTCAGGCTTGAAAATTGATGAAGCAATGATGGCAAAACCCAAACCGGGATAAGACGTGAGCGATGACCAGTTTCGTGACTGTATCTCACTTTTTATGCACTGGACACTTTGGATCATGGAAAGCCAGTGAAAACAGCCTCAGTGTGGCCAATGGGAATCAGTCAGGCACGTTGCATAGTGTCCCACGCCTGGAAACCGAGGCAGTTTTTGGATAAACATGCATTAAAAAAAAATATTTTTGAAGGAAAGAAACTGCTTCAGAGACACTTGATTTGAAAGGGCAGCTTAGAAAACCTGTACCGGGGACACAAGAATATCAAAACGTGTGGATTCCTCTCTACATCAAATAGCCCCAAATGTGAAGAGAAAGGCCCATCTGTCAGCCTTGCTTGGATCTGCATAGCGAGTCTCCAGGCGACTTGTGTTTTCTCCAATAGATCAATTCCTGCAGTGAGTATCAATCAATTGATCCAAAAACTCAAACCATGCCAATTGCTTTCTGTCAGGAACATGTCAAGAGCACTGAGCTCCCAGCAGCAGTGTTCAGCTCCCACCCAGGGTTGGCCTTGGCTGAGCTTTTGCTGCCCTCTCGTGGCAGCACAGAAGAATGCTTCGTGACTCTGCAGGGCTAGGGCACATCCGGCCTGGCTGTTCCTTGTCTACTGACAGACACTGCACCTTCCTGAGGCCTAAAAATGATTCCGCGCCCATTAGAAAACAAGGAGAATCTCCACGAAGGGACAAAGAAAGAAAGAAAAGAAAAAGACCCAGCAGCTCACTTTCCCAGAAACTCAAATTTCTGCAATCCTGTGCAGGGGATAACGAAAGGGCAGGGTGCATGAGTTCCCTCCGAGTCAAGTCATCCTTTCTGCTCTGGTGGTGTTAACCAGGAATTTGGTTTTCACACCTCACTCTAGCTTTCTCCAACCATCATCACATGACTTTGGATACAAATGAAAGAAATCACAAACAAACTAACAAACAAAATAAGTAATCAGGAAATAAATCAACAAACAAAACAAGTAAAATGTTAACAAAAACAACCAAGTCAATAAGTGAGTAAGGAAGGGAATGAATAGATTATTTAATTAATTAATTGATTAATTAATGAATTAGTGAGTTGACAATGTTTGTAATTTGACCCTGTTCAGATACTTGGTTTGCTACAGGTTTTGGCTCTCATTTCTGGATTTCATTTCCATGAAATGAATAAATAAATAAATAATTAAATAAATGAACGAATGGATTAATGAATGAATAAAATGTAAATCAACTGGTCAATCGATAAATAAGGAAATGAATGAAAAATTACTTAATTATTTAGTGGGTTGATAATATTTGTAATTTGACACTGTTCAAATACTTGGTTTGCGACAGGTTTTGGCTCTTATTTTTGGATTTCATTTCCGGGAAATGAATAAATAAATAAATGAATAATTGAAAGAACGAACGAATGAATAAATGAATAAAAAGTACATAAACAGTTCAATCAGTAAGTAAGGAAATGAATGAAACAATTAATTAATTATTTAGTGAGTTGATAATATTTGTACTTTGACCCTGTTCAGATACTTGGTTTGCTGTAAGCTTTCGCTCTTATGTTGCTTTTCATTTTCTCTTCTCTTTTATTTCTTTCTATCTTTTTACTTTGGCCATGATAAAAAAAGAAAAAATCGTGCAATGGTCACCCTTTCTATACTATGTAAAATATATCCAAGTATCTTTATCTGAGTCTGAATCTTGGTGAAATTCGATGACTATTTTTACCGTCGAAATCCCCAACAGGGCACTGTTCCGTGGCTGCGTGTTTCATGTCTCTAATCCATATTGTCGACTTCCCCTTCAGGAAGTTGTACCACTTCATGTTCTTAAAGTGATGCACGAGGACACATATCCCACCCAGTCAATGGTCCCGCACCCTAGCGCATGTCATGGATCACTATCTTTTCACTCTGGGCAACTTGTCAGGTAGAACGTGACACTTTCGGTGTGTATTTCTCTGGTTGTCAGTAAGGTTCAGCATCTTTTCCCTGTCTGTCGGCAATTTCGGTTTCTTCGGACCCTTGTCTGGACCTGCTCATTTACTGTGGGGATTTTGACCGTTTGATTTTTGATTTAAATCTTGATGTTCACCTCTGCCTGAACTGGGGAAAGGACACCTTTCTCATGTCTGTTTCCAAGATACAGCTTCATGATATTTTTGTGAGTCCTGACCTATGTTTCTCATCATTGGTGTATGGTAGGATGGGGTTGGTTTGGCTTTGGTTTGGGGGGCGGTGGTCTTGTTGTGTTTTGTTGTGATTTGTCTTGTGTTTTTCTGCCGCCGGTCTTTCTGACCGTTCCCTTCGCCAAGAATTTGCTACCATTATCCCATCAAGTCCGCAAGCTGATCCTGTATACAAAGAAATATCATACAGTGGACCGAAACTTTTGCCGGCGGGAGGGTGTGGCCTCAAGAGACCTGCAGCTGGACCAAGCTCAAGCAGGGGCGGGACCATGACCCGGGCTACTTCCTACTTCCGGGAAGAGAAGCCTGGCCCATGTCGGGCTGCCCTCGCCCCTTCCCTGACTAACGCTTCCTCCCTTTCCCGAGGGGCTTCACCCACCCTCTCCCCGGAGAACCTGCGGGCCCGGGAAACCAGCGGGGACCCCCGCTGGGCACCTTCCGCAGCCCGATCTCCCCGGGATGGCCAGCGCTAAGCGGAACCCACCGGTTCGCCTCAACTGGCTGCCCCCGACACCGGACGCCAGGGACCCTGTGGTCCTCACGCTGACCTGTTCCCGTTGCTGGGGCGGGCACACGGCGGCTCGGCAAGAAACGACTCCTCGATCCCGGGCCTCTCGACCTCACGCTGGGGACCCTCGGGCCGGACCGACACTCTCAGACGGGCTGTCACTCGCGGCGCGGGACGTTTAAAGGTGTCCGCGGCCTCTGAGCCTCTCCAGCCTGCCACACCCTGGCTTCGGACCGAGCTCGAGTGTCTCCAGGCGTCTCCCACTGTCCTCTGGGACCCAGATCCGCAGCAAGAAGCCCGGCGTCAGCTCACGGTTGACCGAATAAAGGGGTCCGACCAAGCTGGTCTCCCTGGTGACGCGCATAGTGCTGCGGAGGCCATTTTCCGTCACGGGATCTAATCACACACGGCCCCGACGGCCACGTCACAAGCCCCCCGCCCCGCGCGCTCCGTGCTTCACGCATCCTCGCGCCTCTCGCCGAATCCACAGCCAAGCCAAGCCCACGCGGCGCGTCCCTCACAGCTTGTCTCGCGCCCCGGGCTCGCACGCGTCTACGTGCCACCTCCCTAGCAGGCCCACGGCCCCGACACGCTGTCCGCACCGGCGCTGCTCGCCACTGACTCCCCGTCGCCCTACCCGGTCGCCCCCGTGCTCCGACATCTCGGCTCCTGCGACACCGCCTCCCTGCTCCCAGGAGTCAGGCCGGACCCTGGGCCAACCTGCACCCGGTGCAGGGGCTCCATCAAGGCCATGAGGGCAGGAGCCGCTGACCGATTCCTCCCTGTAGGCTGGCACGGGTCCCAGCACACTCCGCCGCAGCCCAAAGTGCTCATCGCACACTTCGCGAGCGACCCAGGTGCCATTTGGCCACAGGACTCAGAACTCATAAGCCACAGTGGCACAATTGGAAGCCAACTCTTTCCGACTCCATGTGGAGCCATTCGCGGTCGAGTGTCCGGTTTATAGCACCCCTCCCACCTGGGCCCGTGGGTGTGGACAACTGCCAATTGTTGGAAGCACCTCCCAGGAACTCGCGACTGCGGATTTTTTGAAATCCTCTGCTTCCCTACTCAAACCTACTCGCACCATGCAGTCTCACTACTTGTCGCCGGAATCTCAGAAGCAAACCCCTTCCAATCTGCAAGAACTACAATTCTCAAAACCAGTCTTGGCAGTTCACACCTCGTGAAGTTCCACTGTTTCTACTATAAAGAAGCAGGAAGAAGAAAGAAAAGAGGTGAAGAAAAAGAATGTGAGCGAAAATGAGAAGAAAATGGAGAAGGAGAAGTAAAAGGAGAAGGAGAAAAAGAAGTAGGAAAAGAAGAGTAAGATGAAGGAGCAGAAGGAGAAGGAGCAGGAGGAGGAGAAGAATGAAGAGGAAGAGGAGGAGGAGGAGGACAACTGGAAACAATGCAACAGCTTGTTCATTGCTGGATGGATAGACTCATTTGACTCTCTCCACTCAACAGAATACTTTTCAGTTTTTACAAGGAAGAAAATTCTGACACATACCCCAGCACAGATGAACCTTAAAGACATTACAGTGGGTGAAAGGTAGACACAAAAGGACAATATTGGACGATTCCACTTATTTGAGGACTCTAGATGAGTCAAAATAATAGAGACAGGTGCTGGCGAGGAGAATGGGGTGCTAGGGTTCAGTGGGGACAAAGTTTCAGTTTGGGAAGATCAGAATGTTCTGAAGATGGACGGTGGTGATGGTTGCATGATCATGTGAACTTTTTTATTGCTACTAAACTCTGCACAACTTAACAATAGTTAAAATAGTAAATTTACGTTATGTATATTTTACCACAATTGGCAAATGTCAGAAACACAGCAGACACTTTATAAAGAGCAAGGATGTGTTCAATTTATTGAAGCAAGGAGACCTTGTAGTTTGGTGACACCATTACCACCATCACCACCCTGTGGTTTGGCGACACGTCACACATTAGCCATTTGCTTTTTGACTCCCACACTCAGTCATGCCACTGTTTCATGTAAAGAGAGATGTGATGGTGGACATGGCATCACCAAATGTTGTAAGTTATAATCCACATTCAGATGTCCTTGGTTAAAAAATCCAATAGCACAGAGGCTAGTAGACGAGGCTGAAAATCTAATAATGCTAGTTTATGTCAAAATGAATGTGGCCTGGGCTTACCTCTTTTGTAGGAACATCTGATGACATTTCACTTCTTCACAGAGATGAATTATCAATGAGTAAGGTGAGTCCTGAGAAATCTCATGGCTCTCCTTAACCAGGCCAAAACAATTAACCACAGGAGTTCCCCACAAATACAAAAAGTCAAGAAGAGTATTCCTCAGATGTAGAAATGCCAGTAACTGTCAGGTTGTAACGGGAACGTATAGATCAAAACATCCTCATGTTTCCATGACTAACAGGGCTGGCCAGTTGGACTTTTGAGTAGCAGGCCTGTGACCAGAGATGCCTTAAAGGGCCACAGGCTAGAGGGTAGAATATCCCTTGACGCCTTGACAAGTCTTTTGAGAAGAGAAATTTCTTTTGAGGTCCTAGACCAAAGAATCACTGTAATTCGTGAGAGACTTAAGTAGGAACACTGTAAGAAGCGCTGAAGCCACTGTCAGGAAGGCATGTTCTGATGGGAGCCAAGGACAGAACCATGAGGAATGTGCCCTCCTTCAGTGTCCTTGGACAAGGAGCCTTGGGTCAATATTGACATGGGCCCTCATGTGTGGCTTTGTTGTGTTTCAGTTGCAAAGGTCAATTCCATCCTCCTGCACTATGCTATGTTAAATATGGTTGTCACCTAAGTATGCTTACAGCTGTAATTTATACAATTTTAGGGTAAGACTTCCTTCTAGAAACACACAGAAGAAGCCTGAAGCAGGAAGAGACGTGGGCTGGGAGAGGGGAAAAAGGCAAAAGGGGGATGGTAAATAGAGAGAAAGCAGGAGAGACTTGTCATTTCATTTTTATTTTTTACTTCCTTTGATTTTAGCAATTAGTTGGGGTATAATTTTAACAGTAAAATCTACTCAAGTGTGCAGCTCCAGGAATTTTTACAAAGGTTTCCCTGTGACCTCCACTCAGATCAAGAAACAGAATAGTCCTGTCTCCCAAAAACTTCTTTCATGCCTCTTGCTAGTCAATCGCCACGAGTTCCTGACCCCTCACCAAAAACGTGATCTTTTCGTTTCTTTTCATCAGAATAAAGGTTTTCAGAGTCAACTGTGTTTAGTAATTTTTTTGCCTTTTTGATTACAGTTGAACTATAATGTTATACTAGCTTCAGGTATACAACATAGTGATTAGACATTTACATAACTTAGGAAGTGATCACCCCAATAAGTCTAGTACCCATCTGACACCATCATAGTTTTTACAGTATTGTTGACTACATTTCTTATGCTGTACTTACATCCCTGTGACTATTTTGTGACAACCAACTGGACTCGATTCCTTCCCCTGTTTCATCCAGTGACCCGCTGCAAACGCCTCCCAACTGACAACCATTAAAATGTTCTCTGTGTCTTTGAGTTTGTCTATTTTGTCCCTTAGATTCCACATAAGTGAAATCATATGGCACTTGTCATTCTCTGACTTACTCCACAAACACGATACCCTCTATGTCCACCCAGGTCATTGCAGATGGCTAGACTTCATTCCTTTTATGGCCAAGTAACATTCCATTGCATATATGTTCCACCTCTTCTTTATCCATTCATCCACTGATGTATACTCAGGTTGCCTCCACATCTTGGCTATTGTAAATCATGCCGCAATGAACATAAGGATGCACATTTCCCTTCAAAGTGGTGTTTTGGGTTTCTTGAGACTATTTCCCCAAAATGGAATTACTGGGTCTTTCTTTGACATTTGGTATAGCCTCTGCTTTAAAGTCTATTTTGCCTGGTAGTCCAGATTTTTGTTCGGTTCCATGTTCAGGGAATGGCTCTTTCCATCCCTACCCCTTTACTTTCAGTCTGTGTGTTTCTTTTGACCTAAAGTGAGACTTTTGTAGGCAGCATGTGTAAAAGGTTCTTGTTTTCTTATCCATTAAGCCACCTTATATTGTGTAATTGGAGGATTTAATGCATTTACATTAAAGTAATTTTCTGTTTAAAAAAAGTCCCTTTAATATTCTTTTTTTTTTTTTTTTTTGTAATACCAGTTCAGTGCTGATGAACAACTTCAGCTTTTGAGTGTGTGTCTCTGAAAAAGTATTTATCTTTTCTGGGTAATCTTGGTTGGAGTTCCTTGGTTTTCATCACTTTGACTATTTTGTGCCCATCCCTCTGTCCTGCAAAGTTTCTGTTGGAAAATTAGCTGTCTTATTGGAGCTCCCTTGTAGGCACCTAACTGCTTTTCTCCTGTTGCTCTTAAGATTCTCTCCTTGTGTTTAACCTTTGGCATTTTAATTAGGATGTGTCATGGTGTGGGCCTCTTTGGATTCATCTTGTTTGTCAGTGTGCACTTCTGGTGATTCTTTTGCCTAGTTAGGGAAGTTTTCAATCATTATTTCATCAAATAGATTTTGAGTTCCCTGCTCTCTTTCCTCATCTGGTTCCTATGATGTGATGTCGTTATGCCTGTTTTTGTCCTGGAGGACCCTTAACCCATCCTTATTTTGGGAGAATTCTTTTTTTTTTATTGCTCTTCTGCTTGGATGTTTTCTGCTACCTCATCTTCGAAATTGCAGATTCAGTCCTCTACTTCATCTAATCCACTGTCAATTCCCTGTAAGGTATTCTTCATTTTAGTTATAGTATTCTTCATTTCTGACTGGTTCTTCCTTATGTTTTGTATCTCCATTTTTATGTTTCTTATCTCTTTGTCATTGTTCACACTGAAATTATGGAGAAGCCTTATAAGCAGTGTTTTGAATTCTGCATCTGGCAGATTCCTTGCCTCCATTGTGTTTAGTTCTTCTTCTGGAGCTTTGTTCTGTCTTTTATTTTGGAACATGTTTCTCTATCTCCTCATTTTGTCTGCCTCCTCCTCTTTGTTTCTATGTATTAAGTAGGGCTTCTCTGTCTCCCAGTCTCAGTAGAGTCACTGTATGTAGTGTGTTTCCCGTGGATCCTAAGGTCGCCATCACGCTGGTCTCTTTAACTGGATGCTCCAGGTGTGTCTGTTGGATAGGTATTATGTGCCCACCTGTTGCATTTGAGCCTTGGTTGTTGTTTAGTCATCAGTGGGGGAGATTGATCCTCAAGCTGATCAGCAGTGAAGGAGATTCTTGTGCAGGCACTGACTCTGCAGAGCAGGATGGTCTTCAGCAGGGATTTGGTGCCTTCTCAGTCTACTCTTTGGTGTGTCATCTCTAGAGTTAGCAGGATGATTCTGGAGCTTTGCCCTAACTCCAAAACTAAGGGTCAAGGCCCTCGATGTTCTGAGAGGGTCCCCACTTCAGGCCAAGTTTAGCAGCAACTTCGGCCATCTGAAATGAGACACTAAGCAATCCGCAGATGGCTGTTATCCATGCTCAAATTGGAGGTGCCTCAAGAGGCCAAGACTCAAGCCAAAGTTTGTTGCCACTAATGCAGAACTTGGGGCTGCTTGGCAAGATGTATGGAGCTTGCTGAGGCCAGATGCTGTTTGTTTGGGGTGTGCAAAGCTTTGAGAGATTTCAGGATGGTCCACAGCATGAGCCAAGACAGGCTGATTGTATGGAGAAGCCACTGGAAGCAGCTTGGGTACACTTGCATGTTGAGAAAGGGGGTTCCAAGGGACTCCCGAGAGTGGGGTGACCTGTGTTAGTTATGTTGACAGAGACTCAAATATAGCAGCTCCCTGGGAATGCATGCTGGGCTCAACAAAGAAACAAAGGCTCCTGCCCGCACTTCTGTCTGGGAGAAAGCCACCCCTCCAGCCCTCGCTCTGAAGACCGACAACTCAGTTCCTCCTGTGTGGCCCTGGCACCTTTGAACAGCTGCCTCAGCACTGGAACTCACAGTGAGTGAGTCCATTAGCAGTAAGTCTATGTGTGCATGGCCCCTTAGGAGGCCATCTATCTCACTCAGTCACAGTCTCTACTGGTTTTCACAGACAGAAGTGTGGGGACTTCTCTTCCTGGCAATAGAACCTTGGTCTGGTGAGTCCAGTGTGGGCTTGGGACACCAGGCTCCTCCAGGGGGACCCCCACAGCTGAGATGTCTCTTCTGATTTCTAATCACCACAAAGGGGTGTTGGCCACCCTGTTCTGGGTCTCCGTCCCTCCTACCTGTCTTGAGGTGGCCTCTTCTGTGTGACCCCAGTCAGAAGACTTCTGTTCACCTGGAATTCAGGCAACTCCCAGTGATGGTCATTCGATAGTTGACTTGTTCTTTTGAGGTGATCCAGGGATGAGGCGAGCATAACATGTAACTGCTTTTCCATCTTGACCAGAAAAATCTCATCTGTCTTGTTAAATGTATCATCACTGTGTTCATTTTTATTATTGTATCACGTTTCATTTGTGGACATCCCCGGTTTGTATATCCATTCTTCTGTTAGTGAACATTTGGCATGTGTCCAGTTTGGGGCTACAACAGGGTGGAATTTATCGACATTCAAAAACAAAGCACAAGTTTTCTCTGTAATTTGATGTTCTTGCCCAAGCGGCAAAAGGAAATTAGTGCTTCATAGAATGAAATTTCTCAGGGAAGTGCAGCCAGTTAGGAATCTAAGTGGACTTTCAATATTTCTTGAGAAACTACAATTTTGTTGCTCTCCTGATTTTCTCTGTTGAGGGAACTTCCCTGTTTGAAGAGGAAACAAGAGAACTCGAGGAAAGGAAAATGGATGAAATCTTCTAGACTCCTAAAGTCTTGACGAACTCCTAGAGGAGGAGTACATATCCTGAGGAGAATAGGAAGAGGACATTGTGGTGGCGTATGACATGTCTAACAAGACACCTCCGTCAAATAAACAATAAGCTTTTGGGGCAGAAAAACAGCTCTCCACAGATAATATTACTTTCTTTGACTATAATAACAGAGGACTGTGTTCAGAAGTTGTGGGGTTTCATCTCACCTCCACCTCTGACCATGGACCAGCTACATAAACTCTCTATATTTCAATCACTTGTGTGGAAGAGGAGGCTATCTGCCCTGTGTTCCCTCTGTGTTAGAGGACTGTGTGCTTCCTGGTGCTCAAAACAACCCAGTACATTCCTAAGAGATGCCAAGGGTCAGCCAGAAAGAGGAAGGTGAAAACGCGTCATGAACCATGAAACACCCTACTCATTGGCCAGTATGACAGCTGTCACTTCCTGGCTCTTCCTCAGAGTCCAAGCTGGGACTGAGGTGATGGCTGGAGATGGCATGAACATGGGCCGTGCTGCTCTTTATCTGTCTGGGAGTGCTGTCCCCAGTGACACCTTTCTTCCTGGTCTCCACAATAAATGTCCTGGCACTTCTCAATTTTCACCTCCAGGCCAAATGCCACATGCCAACCCTCTGCCCCTGACTACCTTAGAAGGATCTCTGTGAGGGAGAAAAAATTTAAAAAATTCCACCAGCCTTTACAGCATCCTCAGTGTGTGCTCTACCAACAGGAAATGAACAGGAGACATTGTCTGGTCTTCTTCCTTTAAAATATAAAGCAAGTCCCTTAAAGAGTCTTTTCAAGGAATCCTTCAGAAGATCTTGAAATTCCTTTTTTTTTTCTTGCGTTCACCCTGATCGCCCAAAGCACACCCTGCCATTCCGATCCCCTTACTTTCTGTGTTGAAATTCTTTATCATCTTGCTCTCTCTTCAGACTGAAGGCAAAAGAGGATCAAAGGACCACTTTCCACAGCCCAAGCCAGTTCAGAAACTTCGCTCTATGGCTATCCGGCTGCAGATGTGCTGTCTCCTACTTGGTCTCCAGCTCCCCTCTGAGACAAAGGTGGTCTTTGTCACACTTAGTATAGGAAAAATTTCTTTGGAAGGTAAGTGATGTTTTCCTAAAAGCCGTTTTACAAGCCATTGTTGCAGTTGCATGGAGAATACGACCGACTCAGTCCCAGGCCGGCCCTGAAGTGCTGACGGGTGCCCAGAAGCCATCCAGCTCCTTCCAAACACGTGGTAAGGAAGCCAAGAAATCTTTAAATGCAAAAGGGTATAATACCTTCAAGTTCCCAATGTTTGAGAGCTGCGGACATTATGCAAATAAAGGTCAACAGGGAAAGGACATTTACTAAATAATGCTATTACTATTTTACAAGATCTCCACTAGAGAGAAAGAGTCTGTGGCCAATAAACCAAATCTAAACAAAAGGTAACAGGGCTAGTTAACATTCTAGCAAAGGACCCGGCCAAAGTGGGTCCATAGGCAATGTTTTCAGCACACATATTTAAATAGCTGATAGACTTACATTAGTGGGGGAAATGTTTTCAAACACTGTGCTCTCACAGACTCAAATATCCTTTGAGAAGGACCTTCCATATTTGCCCTTTGATTTCTCTCTTGTGAACTCAATCAACCCTCAGTGTGTGGCTGTGAGATCAAATTATGTCTAATTTTTAACCAATTCATGATGAAATTATTCAGTCATTTATTTCATTTTGATTGAGGCCCTTTCAACATCTGAAGAGTTGTGAGTGATCAAGCATCACGAGTAGAAGGTGTGTGTCTTGCCTGTGCTATAGCCCTAAGGTCCTTGGTTGAAAGATTTCGGTGGCACTGAAAGAATTTATTGTTGTGCGAATGAGCTGAAGTTGTTGGCTCTCTCTTGAGTTGGCCTTAAACATGATTTTCAAGTGTAATCCATTGAGGGCATCCTGGGGGCTTACCTACCAGTTACCCTGGTAGCTAGTTGGAACACTCATGAGGTTTGGGAGAAAAAATCATTCAACAGTTCAGAAGGGCCTGTCTTTTGGGTAGGGTTCTGGGCACAGTTACCTAAATTTGTATGAATAAGACCTATGCTCCTAGTGCAAACTTTCTGAAAATTATCTTAACTGCTGTTTTAACGATCATCAGAAGAGTAGAAATATTGATCACCACTGCCACCAACCACACACGACTATACATGCTGAATGAGAAAAGCAAATGTGAGCTGAAGGTCTGAAAACAAGGTAGACCTACCATCCACCCCAGCAATAGTATGCTAAGACATCTACACATGAGAAATGAAACTTGGCATTAGTGTGCAAGTGCATGTGGGTACAGTATCTCTGCTCATAACTGCCCCACTTCGCAAACAACCCATTGCACAGAAAACTACCTTAAACCTTCAAAAAGCAAAAGTAGACTTGAACAAAGGGAAAGACATATCCTATTATTGATGAAGAAGACTCAATGTTATACATATGTCAGTTATCCCTAAGTTAACTTATAAACAGCATGATTCTCACAGAAATTAAAGCATTCTTTTCCAGTCTGGTGTAAGAGAAGTTGATTAGAAAATTCAAATGGAAAAATAAGCAGAAACAACTGAGAAAGTACTCAGTGAGGGAAAAGGAATAAGCATAGGACATCACATAGTATTCTAAAATCAGAATATTACATCTTTAAGAGGATTGTACTGGCACATTAGTACATAAATACAATATGAGAATCAAATGGGACTCCAGAAATAGACCCAATATTAATGAAAATTAAGCATATGAAAAAAACTGAAACTGGTATCTGAAACTGGGAGAAAAGATCTTTTGTTAATTAAGTGGAACAGGTACAAAGAAGAATCTATCAGGAAGGTAAATTTGTCCAAATATATTACATTGAATATCAGGATAAATTCCAAATGAATAGCAGATAAAAGAAAACCATTCAAGCACTAGGGAAAAAATGAACAAATGCTTTTATAATACGGGAGTGGAGAAAAGATACCTAAATTTTGACTCAGAACCCAGAAGCAATAAGAGATTGATAAATCTGAAAAGATGTACACTTCATAAAAATCTTTGCATAACAAAATATATAATAAGCAAAGTTTAATAAAAAAGGACAAATTAAAAAAGGTGTTTATAACTGAAAGACACTAGACAAAGGGCAACTCTTCATGCTCTATTAAGACCTCCTAAAAATAAAGAACACCAGCGAATCATTAGAAGAATGGGCTGAAAATAGGAAACTGCGATAGGCATGTTGTGAAATGGCCCCAGATGAGTCCCATTTTCCTCACTTTTACGCCCTCGCTCTTCTTCCATTGAGCACAGGCGAGACCTAATGGCATGCCTCTGATAAATAGAAAACGGCAAAAGTTATGCAACGTGACTTCTGTGATTAGGTTATGTAAACCTATGGCTGCCATCTTGCTGGCACCCTCTGGCTCTCTCACTTACTTGCTCTGATGGAGCCAGCTGCCATCTTCCATGACGCTCGACGGAGAGGTCCATCTGCCCAGATACTGAATACTCTGGCCAACAGCTTGTGAGGAACTCAACAAATGAATCCTGCCAATGACAACGTAAGCACGCTATGAACTGGATCCTTCCTCCTGAGCCTTCAGATGAGACCACAGGCCCAGCTGACATTTATACTGGGGCTTTGGAAGAGACTGTGACATAGAGCAGACGTCTGCGCTACCTAGGACATGATCGGTACCCGATAGTGGCCTTTCAGGTACAAGGCCAAGACAGCTAAGTTTCGTCTTATTTGCAGCTGCTCCCCAGTGCTGACATCACTCCCTCGGCTCTTCCTAAGTTCATTAGGCATTAGGTCCTCATGGGAGAACCAGTCCCAGGTGTCATAATGGTTGGGGACTGCTGAAGTAAAAGATCCAGCTAAGCTGTGCCCAAACTACTGATCCACAGCAGCTGTGAGATAACAAATAAATGCCTGTTGCTTGAAGCCGCTAAACTTTGGAGCAATTGATTACTTGGCAGCAGATAACATATCATGAAGTAAAAAAAAATAAATAGCCTTGAAACATTTGAAAAAATGCTCAACTCACTAAGAAGGGAAATATACATTAAAATGACACCGAGATACAATCTCTGACCTATATCTTGAAGAAAAATTCAAAAGTTTTACAGTGTATTTTTTCCTAACAAAGCACTGAAGCAGACATTCTCATAGCTTGCTCAAGGGGATGCAAAATGATCATCCCTATAGAAGTAGCAGCAACACATATTTTTAAATGACAATGTCCTAGGAATCTAGCCTGAAGATACTGGCAAAATATAAAAAGATGTAGCACCATGGAATACCATACATACATATGTACATACCAAGCTGGCTGAATAAACTAGGGTACATCCATATGATGAAATTGTATGAAGACAAAAAAAGTAGAAAGATTTCTACACACTGATTAGAGTGATCTGTAGGAATTTGTCAAGTCAAAAAAGCAGGGTGCCAAATTACACACACACACACACACACACACACACACACACACACACACACACACACACACACAAACTATGATTGCATTCTGAAAGAGATGGAATAAATATGAACACACAAGCCTTACGTTTGCAAAAGAAAACAAGGGGAGACAAAACCAAAATTAAAGTTACCTGAGATAAGCGAGAATCGAATCGAGATTAGAATAGAAATTTATTCAGACATTCTCTGAATAAAACTCATTCAAGAACTTTGACTTTGAAATTACGTAAATAATTTCCTTAAAAATAGAAAACAAGGTGAAATGAATAAGCTTTTCAAGTTGGTGAAAAATTATACAACCAACATTAAAGGTTGATGGCATTGCCATTATTCCATCAAAATCATTTAGAATGTAGTATTTTGACTCCATATCTTTAGTGCAATACATTTTAAAGACAAACAGGGCTTAAATCTTCACTGTATTCAGTAGCATTATAGCTAATAATGATACTAGTAATATATAATAATAATTATATATATAATTTTAATATTATCTATCATAGAATAAGCAAATAAGTAGGCTAATGTTGGGTCTTCAGTGTGAAAGAAAGAAATGCGGCATCAAATTGCAGCCAAATAAAAATTGTCTAAGTAAGTTCGAACATAATTTTGTAACACATTAATTTTTTTCTTCTTAAAAATTCATATATCTTAGTTCGGTCCACTAAAATACCTAGATATAATGGCAATCCAGTAGAATGAGACCCAAATGTGGTTTCTAAATACCATCTCCCTCTCTAGGGCTCACTGCAAGAGTGACATGGCTGATTGAATGTCTTGGCCCTGAAATATACAGGACACGACTAGAATACCTTGTTGAGAGACAAAAAAGAAAGCCTCAGAGACTAATGGGGACTGCTAATGGTTTTTCTTTTGGGGGTGATGACATGTTCTCTAATTAGATAGTGGTGATAGCTGCACAACTATGTGGATGTACTAAAAACCACTTACTGGTACAAGATAGAGCTTGAACATTATGGTATGTGAATGACACTTCAATAAAATGATTATTATCGAGCTAATAAAAATTAATATGCATATTAATTATCTAACAGTAAATTTGATATACACATTGAAAGTAAAATAATAGTTTAGAAAAAATAAAATAAATAAAACAGTAATTCAAATTAAATAGCACGTATTTATTATTATTATTATTACCTAGACCACCTGCTCTTCTTAACTGGTCTCCCATCCAAGTACTAACCAGGCCAAACCCTGCTTAGCTTCCAAGATCAGATGTTGGGCTTGTTCAGGGTGACATGGCCACAGAACATGCTCTGTGGCCCCACTAGGCTTTGATCCCAGGACCTTCTGTGTGTAAAGCAGATGTGATAACCACTGGACTATGGAACCCTGTCCTAAAATTGCATTGAAATTAAGTGTTTGGAATAACAAAACATACAGGCTAATGGGAACAACCAGCACTCCCTCTGTGAAGACCATGAGAATCCTGACCAACTTTGAGTCACCGGAAGCATCTCTCGCTTAATGGGGATGGCCAGAGAATTCATCAGCAAGTGAAGAGTTTCACTGAGTGGTGCAACTCTGGATTCCAGGAGGAATATGGCTAGTAGCAATGTACGCCGAACACGCAGTTACGATGTGGATTTTCAGTGGGGAAAACCTTGATGATGTAGGATATAAATCTCAGAGGAATGGAAATCTATGAAAAAAAACTTACGAGATACAGAATGTAGCAAAGCATCGCTGGAAAACTCTTTTTAAAAAGCTGAATACAAATAAAAGAGGATTTATTTTCAAACAATACAAGTTTGGAAAATGATACTCAAGCATCTATGCTTCTGGGAAACTTATTCCAGCATCACGTGAACAGGCATGAGTCATAAAAGAACTACAGGCTCTGACAAAAGAGTTAGAGTGATTTTCAAACATTCTAAAAAAATGCTGAAGCTGCAATTGAGATGAAAACACTATCACGTTCTTCTTTGTCCCATCCATGGACTTCAGCCAAAAGATAAGTTCTCAGAGGTAGAAGAAGCTCAACAGGCAAGCACAAATTCAAACTCCCAGCCATGGACGGGTAATTTCTCCACACTCTCAAGACAGCAAAGATGGCTGCTCAACACTACTGCATTTAAAATTGACTTTGCTCCTGAGATGGTGCTTCTGCAGTAAAATCCTACCCTTTCCAACGATAATATGCTTTCTAGTCATCTTTCTTGAAACTAAAATGGCGTTAGTAATGATTTGATTTTATTAAAAATGTTTTTCTTAAAGTGTAGAATCTATCATTCAATGCTGCTTAATCTAATGTTTTTAAGCAGGCTATATCTGTACTTATTAATATTCTAGGTAGGTTTTTGACTGGTAAAGTTAATTTTTAAGGAAATGACCTAAGCTGACAATCATGAGAAAGAGGAGTTTCTAACATGTCCGTGAAACAAGAATTCAATTTTTGGAAATCGTCACTTATTTGGAAAATGAGATCCATGAATAGGTTTCAAGAGAGTTGTGAACCTGTGCAAAATTTGGTGTGTATGGGAATTATTCTAGGAGGAATTTCTGTGAGATTAAGAACCACCACTATACAAATTAATTAGGTCGAGGAAATAAATATGCTTTAACTTCAATATCGAACATTTGATGAACATAGTTAATTGTACTGCCGATAGGTCCTTTCATCTACCATTTTGTTTTTTTTAATATGTTTATAGAATATATTTTATTAAGTGTTCTTTGAGGTATATAGTACACTGTCAAGAATAAAGGTGTTTTATCGTGAAATAATACCAATAGAATTATGTCAGAGAGCATGTGTGCCTGTGGCTCCATTGCATAGGATGGGACAATTTGATCTTTAAAAGAAAAACAAATCAATCGAGCGAAACACTTTGACTTCATAGAAACCCCAAAATGACTGTTAAAGAACATTTATGAATGAGACAGTTAGGGAAGTTTAAGTATTGACTAGGTATTCGATAACATTAGGAAATTATTGTTAACTTTCTTGGGTGTAACAGTGATGATGTGCTTGTTTTTAAAAAGGTGTCCTATCATTTAGAAATGCGTGTTGACGTATGCATGGATCAAATAATATGTTCCAGAGAGTCGCTACATAATTAATTGAAGGCTGGGACTGGTGAGAGTCAGTGAAGTTAGAGATGACACATAATTATCCAGATATTGATAACTCTTGATGCTGAAGTAATTGCATCTGAAATTTTCCAAAAGAAAAACATGAAAGCAATCTCATGAATTCATACTCAAGACTTGAGTTGATACTTTCAAAAGACAAAATGGAAACCAAGATAGCAAAAACAATTTCTAAAACAATACATTGGTTCACACCAATGATAGCCTAGGGCATTCTCCTTCACTCTAGAATCATCAAAGGACAATTACCATATGCCACCTGGTATAATGGATTTCGGAACATGGCACCGCCTTTGAAATACTTTTCCTCAAACAGCTGACCTAGAATCTAATCAAGCCTAAAGTGGTAACAAGTTTAAGAACAGCACAAGTCACTCACTTCCTTCAGCAAATCAAAATCATTTTTTACAATAGGGGCAAAAGGTGTGTGGCAGGGCAGTGCTTTAAATTAAGACTCGAGAAACAGAGTGATCACCTCAGGAAGAAAAACAAAAAAAAAACTGTAGAATTACTTTTAAGAAATTTAACAATTATAAGTAGTTGATGAAAAGGAATAATTGTTAATTTTGAAAGGTATGATATGATGTATTATACCTTAAGAAATGCCCATTTATGTTAAGAGAGTAAAATTCAAATATACAGGGATGAAGTGACATGGTGTCTGGGGTTTGCTTTAAAATCCATTGGAGAAAGAAAAATAGGTTAGAAAGGAAGGAAGAAAGAGGAGATAAAGCTAATATGGCAGAATCTTGATAACTGTGGAGTCTGGTAATAGATGTCAGACGCTGGATTTCTTATACTATTCTCTCTACTTTTGCACATTTTGAAAAATTGTACATTATGGAAAGATATTGTTACCATGCTATAGGAAATAAAATTGATTGTTTTAGAAGTTTAAGAGCGAGATAAAAAACTTTCAGACACTCTTAGTTCCATCCCTTAGGTTTATCATATTGCTTAAGTAATAGTTAAAATCAAGAGCTAGTAAGACCAACTGGCTGGGGGGCAAGATCCTCCTTTAAAAAATGAAAGTTCCTTAATTCAATCAATGAACATATTTAAACAGAGAAGATAAAAGGAAACTGGTTGGGCAACTCTCTACTCAAAACTACCTTTGACATGGTCTTCAATCCTTGAAAAGATTTCATAGAGCACCCTAATACTACTTCCCAGACACTCCGGGTAGTCTTGGGTATGCAAAACCAACACAAGTGGAATTTCATATTTCCCAAATTTTGGGATGTACTTTATTGCATGGGGGTGTGTGGGTCTCGAAACAGAGAAAATACATCCCAAATGACAATGGAAAGTTACCGGCCAGACCGGCCACAAGAAAGGCAATGCCTACTTTTAGTGTATCTGGATTGAAGGCCACAGAGAAAGAAGTTGGGAAGGATATACCCTCTTCGTTCATCATGTCCCAGTAATCCCTTATGGCAGCAATGGAGATAAAAATACTGGTCACTACATTCATAAATTCTGAAACGGTAATTAGGTCATATGTGGCACACGTATAAAAATCTGTCACGTATACATTCCTTAATGCACACACTACCATAGCTTTTTCCAGGAGCTCTAGGATGCTGGCAGCCAGTAGGAGGTGCTGAGAAAAACGAATATCAAGCGGGAGGTAGGTATCCCAGTTGGCGTAACGGTGGTAAGATGTGACTGTGTTGAAGAAACCATTGAGGTGGAAAATGCACACTTTCCACACTCCCACACGGGCTAGACCATGAAAGTCGTGTGCCAGGTCGTCCATGTTCCACATCCGCCACACCGCGAAGCCTATGGACATGGTGGTGAGGATGCAGGCTACTTTGCCCACGACGAAACCTCCCAATTGGCAATCAGCATTATCGTCAGGTGAAAACATGGTGACCACGTGCTGAGTGAAACTGCAAACAAATACAGGGCATTATGAAGGTGGGACCCTCAGGCCAGGAACAGCCCCCCATGGGTAAGTGGTGCTCCATCAGAGAATGGAGGTCTGTGACCCACATGTTCTGCTGACAGGCTCTCAGAGACCCCAGGATTGGAGCATAAACTCTGTCTCTAAAGCTAAGTGGTCCTTCGCTGTTGGCAAAGCCACTTTAGAGAAGTCACTCTGTCCTCAACTTAAATCATCAGATTCATCAAAACAGTTTTGTATCCCATCCCCAGTCCTCTTGCAGAAAAGCCCAATGCAAGAACTTACAGTGATGTATATCTGCCAGGGCAAGGGGCTTCCTGAGCCAGGGACAATGGGGGTGTGTTGGAGGCAGTTTGCAGGGGAGTAGGAATGTGAGCTGGTCCCATGGAAGAGTGAGGTGCTGAAGAGAAAGCAGTGGTATAAATTACAATGTCTACTCTGAAAGCTACACTGAGAGCTGTATTTCCAGCCCAGCGATGAGTACCTGTTGAATCAAAACTTCTTTATATAAAATCCTAGCATCTCTGGAAGCTGGGCCACGTGGCCATGATCTGCATGACACTATTCTCACTCTCACATAACTCTTACAGAACTCAATGACCCAAGATAGGGGGTGGAATTGAAGTTGGAGACATGTACACCTTTGTTCTTGGCTCCAGAGAAATGTTTCTAGCCCTCGTTCTGGGGTTACTGGCTCAGAAACTTGATATCTCCTTTACACACAGGCCCACTGGCCTCTTCTCTCCAATGGGACCTAGAAGGATGCTGTGTGAAAGTCTCAGTTAAGTCATATGGGTCACTTAAGTACATTTGCACACTACATATGTGCTTCTCTATGATTTTAAACCCTTTAAAAATGTTTTTGGAATAACGAGGCCATTGTGAAATGGAACCATGTAGGAAGTGTAGCTGTTTTATTGGTTATCTACTGTATGGTAAAAGCAAAGTCCACTTAAGAGAATTCTAAAGAAAAGAAGCTATTTCTCTAAAGTGACTCAAGTGCATCTTCCCCATTCCTTCCTGGGCACACTTTTCCCATTGATGTGTGTCTTTTGTAAAATAGCTTTTTTGAGACATAATCTACACACAATGAAATTCTCTATTTAAAAATGAACAATTTGGTGGATTTCTGTATATTCAAAAGATTATGTAACCATCACCATTAATTCCAGAATGGTTTAATCAGAGAGAGAGAGAGAGAGAGAGAGAGAGAGAGAGAGAGAGAGAGAAGGAAGGAAGGAAGGAAGGAAGGAAGGTAGGAAGAAGGACGAAATGAAGGAAGGGAAGGGAAGGGAAGGAAGGAAGGAAGGAAGGAAGGAAGGAAGGAAGGAAGGAAGGAAGGAAGGAAAGAAAAAAAAGAATGAAAATAATAAAGAAAGAAAAAAGAAAGAAAGAAAGAAAGAAAGAATGAATGAAAGAAGAAAGAAAGAAAGAAAGAAAGAAAGAAAGAAAGAAAGAAAGAAAGAAAGAAAGAAGAAAGAAAGAAAGAAAGAAAGAAAGAAAGAAAGAAAGAAAGAAAGAAAGAAAGAAAGAAAGAAAGCAAGCAAGCAAGCAAGCAATGATGTACCTATCAGCAGTCAATCCCCAGTCTCTCCTGGCCCCAGTTCTGGGCAACCTCCAATATGTCTCCACAGATTTGACTATTGTGGATATTTCATACAAATAGAAACATACAATTTGTGGCCCTTGATTCTGGCTCTTAACTGAGCACAATGTTTTTCATGTTTACTCATACATGTATCAGTACTTCATTCCTTTTCATGACCCAGTAATATTGCACCATATAGGTATAGCACCGTTTGTTTATGCACTTAGCAAGTGATGGGCAATTAAACTGTTTTCACTTCATGTTCACAGCAGCATCATTCATGCATAAGTCTCTGTGTGGAGGTATATTTTCATTTCTCTTGGGTATGTATCCAGGAGTGGAATGCTGGGTCACAAGGTAACTCAATCTGTAACATTTTGAGCCCCAGCTAATGTTTTCCAAAGTGGTGGCTTCAAATCACAGCAGAGCACTACCCAACCACCTCCTCAAACAACACACCCAAGGGGCAAACTTTGCGGGCAGCAGAGCCCTTCTAAAACAAATCCTGCTCTGTAGGGTCAGTCGCTGCACAGCAACTCCTCCACTGCAGTCACAGCCAATCAGCCTGAGGGTCAATCCCTCCCAGTGATGTGCAAACAGCAACCATGGCTCAACTGCAACAGGAGGGCACACACAACCCAGGCAAAAGACACACCTAGAGCACCTGGCTCAGGTAAGCAGGGAGATGGTGCTACTGGGACCCACTGGTCATATACTACATAAGGTCACTCCAATAAGACTGAGAGACAGAACAGCCCTACCTAATACAGAGAAACAAACATGGGAGGTAGCCCAAATGAAAAGACAGTAAAACATGTCCCAAATGGAAGAACAGAGCAAAGCTCCAGAAACAGAACTAAACTCAATGGAAGCAAGCAATCTACCAGATGCAGACTTCAAAACACTGCTTATAAGGATGCTCAATGACCTCAGTGAGAACAACTACAAAGAGATAGGAAACATAAAAATGGAGGTTAAAAAAAAACATAACAAAAACCGAGTCAGAAATGAAAAATACTGTAACTGAAATGAAGAATACCTTAGAAAAAATTGACAGTAGATTAGACGAAGCAGAGGATCGAATCCACAATTTGGAAGATGAGGTAGCAAAAAATACCCAAGCTAAACATCGCAAATAGAGAAGAATCCAACAACAACAACAAAAAAATGAAGATAGTTTAAAGGGCCTGTGGGACAACATTAGGTGTAACAATATGCACATCATAGGCACCGGGAGGAGCAGAGAGAGCAAGGAATTCAAAAACTATTTGATGAAACAATGATGGAAAACTTCCCTAACCTAGCAAAAGAATCAACAAGAGGTGCACAGTGACAAACAGGATGAACCCAAAGAGGCCCACATCATGACACATCTTAATTAAAATGCCAAAGGCTAAAGGCAAGGAGATAATCTTAAGACCAGCAGCAGAAAAACAGTTATTTGCCTACAAGAGAGCTCCCATAGTAGGCTACTTTTCCAAAAGAAACTTGGTAGGCCAGAAGACATTGGCAAGAAATAATCAACATGATGAAAAGAGAGTACCTACAACCAAGATTATTCTGTCCAGCAAAGCTATCATTTAGAATCGAGGGGCAGAGAAGAGCTTCCCAGACAAGAAAAAGCAAAAGGCGTTCATCAACTCCAAACCAAGAGCAACTTTTTTAAGAAGAAAAGAAAAAAGAAAATATATAAATAATAAAATGGCAATTTATGCTCATCTGTTAAGAATTACTTGACAGGTACATGGGTTAAATGCTGCAATCAAAAGACATAAGGTGGCTGAATAGATAAGAAAACAAGACCTTTACATGTGCTGCCCTCACACACCCTTAGAAAAGACTCACTTTACATCAAAAGAAACACACAGACTGAAAATACAGGGATGGAAAAGTAGATTTCATGTACATGAAAAGAAAAAAAAGAGCTGGGTTAGTGGCATTTCTACTTGACAAAATGGATTTAAAACCAAGACTGTAACAGGAGACAAAAAAGGAACCATAACCGCACTACTGGGTATTTACCCAAAGAAACCCAAACCACTACTTTGAAGGGATGTGTGCATCCACATAGTCATTGCAGCATTATTTCCAGTGCTCAAGATATGGAGGCAGCCAGGATGAAGAAATAAAGGGTCAATCATGAAGGAACGAAGAGGTGGCACATATATACAATGGAATATTACTCAGCTAGAAAATGGAATGAAATCTTGCCACCTGCAACAACATGGGTGGACCTGAAGCGTATCGTGCTGAGTGGAGTAAGTCAGAGAAAGACAAATGCCATATGATTTCGCTTACATGTGACATCTAAAGGACAAAACAGAAACAAACTCATATATACAGAAAACATTTTGATGGTTATGAGATGGAGGGTGTTTGGGGATGGGGGAAAATAGGACAGGGTGAAGAAGTACAAACTGGTAGCTTCACACCATATGTATCAGATGGGTACTAAATTTATGGGGTGATAAATCTACTGTAAGTTTTATAAATGTCTAATTATATTGTTGTTCACCTGAGATATTTTATGCCAAGCGTATCTTTAAAAATATAAAATTTAAAATGGAAATATGAAAAGGGAAAATAACATCTAAGTGTTATCACAAAAAGAGTAAAAAAACCTTTAAATTTGAACTTAGAATTACCCCAAGACTCAGCAATCCCACTTTTAGACATACACCCAAAAGAAGAGAAAGCAAGGACTGAAACAATTATTTGCACTGTAGTGTACATAACAGCATGTTCACAACATCCAAGAGATGGACACAATACAAATGTCCATCATGGATGGATGGGTAGACAAAATGTGGCGTATACACACAAGTAATGACTAACTTGTTTGTGCAAGTAACATGTCAAAGTAACTGAGATCTGAACTTCAAACCAAAGACTATTTGTGGTTTGTGTGCATCTGCTCCATTCCAGGGCAAGCGCAGAAGAATAATTCATGATTATGGAGTAAGACCTCAAATTCACATGTGTTCCTTAAATTTTCGTAGATATTATATCACCCTGAAACTTAAAAAATTAATCTGTGCCCATAATAGAAAATTGACAATCCCCAGAAAGCTACAAGGAAAGAAAAGTATATCCATTAGCTGACTTTACCAGAGAGTCAGGATTGTGAGATCCTGAGCAAGGGATGTAGAAAGGGCAGGGTGCATGGGATACTTCTGACTAAAGTCAACAATCTCATTTTGGGGTGCTAACCTTGAAATTGGTTTTCATGCTTGAAACTAGCTTACTTGAACTAGCATGAAGTTTCTTTTCGTAAACAAACAAACAAATAAAATACTAGTAATATGACCATGTTCAGATAGGTGGGAAGCTTCAAGTTTTGGCTCTCATGTTTTATTTCATTTCCTTCTTTGTTATCTCTTTCTACTTATTTTTTTGTTATTTCTTCAGCTTTAATAAAAATATTTTAATGAACACCTTTGATACTATGTAATATATCTATATATCTGTATATCTCTCTATCCAAGTGAAATTAGATAAATATTTCTACTGGGCAAATACCTCACAGGGCACTCCATAAGGGCTCTATAATTTCTATATCCAATAAATATTGTCCACCTGTCCTTTCAAAGGTGTACCACTTCACGTTTTTAAAACAAAGTATGAAGACACATTCCCCATTCAGTATGCAACCCTACACAATATTAGGTGTCAGATCTCAGTTTGTTTTTACTCTGAGCAACATGGAGGGTAGGAAGTGGTAGGGAATGTCTGAGTTTGTTTTCCTTGATTTTCAGTAAGGTCCAACATCTTCCTGTTGGTTAGTAAATTGTTTCTTTCTACCATCCTATTGAAATCCAAAAGTACTACTGAAATCTTAAATATTTCATTTTCAAGTTTTGATGATGAGCTCTGCCAAATTTGGTTAAAGGAGACCTTGCTCATGTAGTTACCAATATACATCTTAATAGTAATTTCATGATTCTATACCTATGTTTCTTATCTTTTGGCTTTCCTTTGGATTCGTTTGGGTGGCAATACATCTATTTCATTAAAATTTGTTCTCATTTCTTTTTCCTGTGCAACGAATTGTAACGATAACCTAGGCCACAAAATAGCTAACATTTTCCCTTCATGGTCTGGAGGCTGATCATGTCCAAAAAGAAATATCACACAGCCGACCAAATGTATAGGCAGCAGAAGGGTGTGGCCTAAAGAGGCCTAGAGCTTGGCTTAACAGAAGTAAAGGCGGGGACATGGCCACAGATGCTTCCAGTCAGAAAATCCTGGCCCAGGCCTGGCTGCCCTCACCCCTTCCCCGACAAACGCTTCCTCCCTTTCCTGAGAGGCTTGACACACCCTCTCCCCGGGGAACCCGTAGACGCGACAAAGAAGTGGGGATCCTCTCTGGGTTCCTTTCCCTGCCAGATCACTTCGAGACGGCCAGAGACAAACTGAACCCACGGGCTCCCCTCAACTGGCTGCCCCCGACACCGGATGCCAGGGACCGTGTGCTCCTCACGCTGACCTGTACCCGTTCCTGCGGTGGGCACATGGGGGCACGGTCACTAAGACTCCTCGATCGTGGACCTCTCGACCTCACGCTGGGGACCCTCGGGCCCGGCCGACACTCTCAGCCGGGCTATCCTTCGCGGCGCGGGACTTTTAAAGGCGTCCCCAGGCTCTGAGGCTCACTAGCCAGCCGCACCCTGGCTGAGACTGAGCCCGAGTGTCTCCAGGCGTCACTCACTGTACGCTGGGACCCAGATCCGCAGGGAGAGCCCGGCGTCAGCTCACGGCTGACCGAATAAAGGGGTCCCACCAAGCTGGTCTACATGGTGACGCGCATAGAGAAGCAGAAGGCCATTTTCCGTCACAGGATCCAATCACACACGACCCCGACGGCCACATCACACGCCCCCCGCCCCGCGCACTCCATGCTCCACTCATCTTCGCGCCTCTAGCCGAATCCACAGCCAAGCCAAGCCTGTGCCGCGACTTTCTCACAGGTTAGCTCGCGACCCGGCTTCGCACGCGTCTACGTGCCACCTTCCTTGCAGGCCAACCGCACCGACACGCCGTCCGCACCGGCCCTGCTTGCCACTGACGCCTCGTCGCCCTGCACGGTCGCCCCCGCGCTCTGAAACCTCGGCTCCTGCGACACCGCCTCCCAGTTCCCAGGAATCAGGCCTGCCCTGGGCCAACCGGCTCCCGGTGCTGGGGCTCCATCACCGCCATGAGGTCAGGAACCGCTGACCGATTCCTCACCGAAGGCTGGCACGGGGTCCCAGCACACTCCGCCACAGCCCCAAGAGCTCATCACAAACTTCGCTAGCGACCCAGGTAACATTTGGCCACAGGACTCAGAACTCATAAGCCACAGCGACACAATTGTTACCCAGCACTTTCTGACTCTATGTGGAGCCATTCTTGGCTGAGTGACCGGTCCACAGCACCCCTCACACGTGGGCCGGTTTGCAGGCACGGCTGCCACGTGTTGCAATCACCTCACACGGACCCGGGACCACGGATTACGACAAGTGCTGTGCTCGTCTGCTCACAACTACATGTAGCATGCAAGCTAACTGGTACTTGCCGGAAACAGAGAACCAAACGCGTTCTGATCAGGAGGAATGAACCGTCCACATTACCATTCTTGCGATATCTCACTTTGTGAAGTTCAATTGTTTCTTTTCAAGAACAAAAAGAAAAAAGGGGGAAAGAGAAGGAAAAAAAAAGAAGAGAAGGAGAAGCAGGAGAAGCAGGAGAAAAAGAAACAGGAGGAGGAGGAGAAGGAAAAAGGAGGAGAAGGAAAAGGAGGAGGAGGAGGAGGAGAAGGGGAAGGAGGAGCAGGAGGAGAATGGAAATGAAGTGGAGCTGAAATTTCTAACAAGTCCAGAAGGCAACAAATTAGAAGGGTGGGTGAGGCCCTAGATTGGCTTCAGGGGACCGGCCCGAACATAAGACCCGTGATTCTCGGTGTTTAGAAATCCACTGAAATGTTGAGCAATAGCAAGTTTGTGAATACTTTTTCTGTATAAATCATAACAGAGCATGTAAAATGACGCAGGTCTGTATCGATACGGGTCAATGTTGGAATCAAAACAATGCGAATAAAGGATAGGCTTGGAAACTACATTGATGGGGAGAATTTCAAATCTCAAGGCAGACAATAGAGTACAGAAAAGAAATTTCTGGAGGAAGGACAGATCAATGATTGTCAAAATGAAAACCACTTTGAAGATGGCGATTTCGCGATCAAAGGAGACATATTCATTCCACAGAAGAGTGGTGGAAGCGACCTGTTACCATTTCTGGCTTGAAAATTGACGAAGCAACGATGGCAAAACTGTCACCGGGATGAGACGTGAGGGATGACCAGTTTCGTGACTGTGTCTCACTTTTTATGCACTGGACACTTTGGATCGTGGAAAGCCAGTGAAACAGCCTCAATGTGGCCATTCTCAATCAGTCAGGCACTTTGCAAGGCATCCCACGGCTGTAAACCGAAGCAATCTTTGGAAAAACATGCATCAAAAAAATTTTGATTTTTTAAGGAAAGAAACGGCTTCAGAGACATTTGATTTGAAAGGGCAGCTTAGAAAACCTGTACCGGGGACACAAGAATATCAAAACGTGTGGATTCCTCTCTCCATCACATAGCCCTGAATGCGAAGACAAAGGCCCGTCGGTCAGCCTTGCTTGGATCTGCATAGCGAGTCTCCAGGCGACTTGTGTTTTCTCCAATAGATCAATTCCTGCAGTGAGTATCAGTCAATTGATCCGAAAACCCAAGCCGCGCCGAATTGCTTTCTGTGAGGAACATGTCAAGAGCACTGAGCTCCCAACAGCAGTGTTCAGCTCCCACCCAGGGTTGGCCTTGGCTGAGCTTTTGCTGCCCTCTCGTGGCAGCACAGAAGAATGCTTCGTGACTCTGCAGGGCTAGGGAACATCCGGCCTGGCTGTTCCTTGTCTACTGACAGACACTGCACCTTCCTGAGGCCTCAAAATGAATCCGTGCCCATTAGAAAACATGGAGAATCCCCACGAAGGGACAAAGAAAGAAAGAAAAGAAAAAGACCCAGCAGCTCACTTTCCCAGAAACTCAAAGTTCTGCCATCCTGAGCAGGGGATAACGAAAGGGCAGGGTGCATGAGTTCCCTCCGAGTCAAGTCACCCTTTCTGCTCTGGTGGTGTTAACCGGGAATTTGGTCTTCACACCTCACTCTAGCTTTCTCCAACCATCATCACATGACTTTGGGATATAATCTAAAGAAACCACAAACAAACTAACAAACAAAGTATGTAATCAGGAAAGAAATCAACAAATAAACCGGTAAAAAATGAAGAAACAACCCAGTCAATAAGTGAATAGGGAAAAGAATGAATAGATTATTTAATTAATTTAGTGAGTTGATAAAGTTTGTAATTTGACCCTGTTCAGATACTTGCTTTGCTACAGCTTTTGACCCTTATTTTTGGATTTCATTTTCTGGAAACGAATAAGTAAATAAAAAATAAATGGTCAAACGAATGAATGAATGAATTAAAAGTTAATAAACAGGTCAAACAGTAAATGAAAAAATGAATGAACAAATTAATTAATTATTTAGTGAGTTGATAATATTTGTAATTGGACCCTGTTCGGATACTTGCTTTGCGAGAGGTTTTGGCTCTCATTTTTGGATTTCATTTCCTAGAAATGAATAAATAAATAAATAAATAAATGAACGAACGGATGAATAAATGAATTAAAAGTTAATAAACAGGTCAATCAGTAAACAAAAAATGAATGAACAAATTAATTAATTATTTAGTGAGTTGATAATATTAGTAATTGGACCCTGTTGAGATACTTGCTTTGTGACAGGTTTTGGCCCTCATTTTTCCATTTCATATCCGGAAAATGAATGAATAAATAAATAAATAAATAAATAAACGAACGGATGAGTGAATGAATGAATAAAAAGTAAATAAACAGAATAATCAGTAAGGAAATGAATGAACCCATTGATTAATTATTTAGTGAGTTGATAATATTTGTAATTTGACCCTGTTCAGATACTTGGTTTGCTGTAAGCTTTGGCTCCTTTTTTTTATTTCATTTTCTCTTCTCTTCTTTTTCTTTCTATCTTTTTTCTTTGGCCATGATAAAAAAGAAAAAATCGTGCAATGGTCACCCTTTCTATACTATGTAAAATATATCCAAGTATCTTTATCTGAGTCTGAATCTTGGTGAAATTCGATGACTATTTTTACCGTGCAAATCCCCAACAGGGGACTGCTCCATGGCGTCGTGTTTCATGTATCTAATCTGTATTGTCGACTTGCCCTTCAGAAAGTTGTACCGCTTCATGTTCTTAAAGTGATGCACGAGGACACGTGTCCCACCCAGTCAATGGTCCCGCACACTAGCGCATGTCATGGATCACTATCTTTTCACTCTGGGCAACTTGTCAGGTAGAACGTGACCCTTTCGGTGTGCATTTCTCTGGTTGTCAGTAAGGTTCAGCATCTTTTCCCTGTCTGTCGGCAATTTCGGTTTCTTCGGACCCTTGTCTGGACCTGCTCATTTTCTGTGGGGATTTTGACCGTTTGATTTTTGATTTAAATCTTGATGTTCACCTCTGCCTGAACTGGGGAAAGGACACCTTTCTCATGTCTCTTTCCAAGATACAGCTTCATGATATTTTTGTGAGTCTTGACCTATGTTTCTCATCGTTGGTGTATGGTAGGATGGGGTTGGTTTGGCTTTGGTTTGGGGGGCGGTGGTCTTGTTGTGTTTTGTTGTGATTTGTCTTGTTTGTTTCTGCCGGCCAGGTCTTTCTGACCATTCCCTAGGCCAAGAAATTGCTACCATTTTCCCTTCAGTGTGCACAAGCTGATCTTGTCCACAAAGAAATATCATAGAGCGGACCGAATGTCTGGGCGGCGGGAGGGTGTGGCCTCAAGAACCTGGAGCTGGGCCAAGGGGTAGAAGTGGCGCGGCCATGGCCCGAGCTACTTTCTACTTTTGGGTAGAAAATCCTGGCCCAGGCCGGGCTGCCATTGCCCCTTACCCGACTAACGCTTCCACCGTTTCCCGAGGGGCTTCACACGCCCTCTTCCCGGAGAACCCGCGGGCCTGGAAACCATCGGGGACCCTCTCTGTGCACCTTCTAGAGCCCGATCTCCCCGGGACTGCCAGCGCCAAGCGGAAACGACCGGCTCGCCTCAACTGGCTGCCCCCGACACCGGACGCCAGGGACCGTGTGGTCCTCACGCTGACCTGCTCCCGTTCCTGGGGCGGGCACACGGGGGCTCGGCAAGAAACGACTACTCGATCCCGGGCCTCTCGAGCTCATGCTGGGGACCCTCGGGCCCGGCAGAAGCTCTCAGCCGGGCTCTCCCCCGCGGCGCGCGACGTTTAAATGCGTCCCCGGAATCTGAGCCTCACGAGGCCGCCGCACCCTGGCTTCAAACCGAGCCCGAGTGTCTCCAGGCGTCTCCCACTGTCCACTGGGACCCAGATCCGCAGCGAGAAGCCCGGCGTCAGCTCACGGCTGACCGAATAAAGGGGTCCCACCAAGCTGGTCTCCATGGTGACGTACATAGATCAGCAGGAGGCCATTTTTCCTCAAGGGATCCAATCACACACGACCCCGACGGCAACGTCACACGCCCCTAGCCCCGCGCGCTCCGTGCTCCACGCATCCTCGCGCCTCTCGCCGAATCCACAGCCAAGCCAAACACGCGCGGCACGTCCCTCACAGCTTGGCTCGCGCCCCAGCCTCGCACGCGTCTACGTGCCACCTCCCTAGCAGGCCAACGGCCCCGACACACCGTCCGCACCGGCGCTGCTCGCCACTGACGCCCCGTCACTCTCCGGTCGCCCCCGCGCTCCGACATCTCGGCTCTTGCGACACCGCCTCCCCGTTCCCAGGAGTCAGGCCGGAACTGGGGTCAACTGGCACACGGTGCAGAGGATCCATCACTGCCTGAGAGCAGGGGCCGCTGACCAATTCCTCCCCGTAGGCTGCCACCCGGCCCAGCACACTCTGCCACATCCCTAAGAGCTAATCGCACACTTCACGACTGAACAAGGTGCCATTTGGCCACAGGACTCAGAACTCGTAAGCCACAACGACGCAATTGGAAGGCAGCACTTTCCGAATTTATGTGGAGCCATTCTTGGCCGAGTGAGCGGTCCACAGCACCCCTCACACCTGGGCCGGTTGGCAGGCACGGCTGCCACGTGTTGCAGGCACCTCACTCGGACCCGGAATCACGGATTCCGACAAGTCCTGTGCTCCCCTGCACACATCTTCACGTAGCATGCAAGCAAACTGCTACCTGCCAGAATAAGAGAACCAAATGTGTTCCGATCAGCAACAAAGAACCGCCCATATTACCATTCTTGCGATTTCTAACTTAGTGAAGTTCAATGGTTTCTTTTCAAGAACAAGAAGAAAAAAGGGGGAAAGAGAAAGAAAAAAAGAAAAAAGAGGAGAATCATGAGAAGCAGGAGAAGGAGAAACAGAAGGAGGAGGAGGAGGAGGAAAATGGAGGAGCAGGAAGATGAGGAGGAGGAGGAGGAGGAGGAGGAGGAGGAGGAGGAGGAGAATGGAAATGAAGAGGAGCTGAAATTTCTAACAAGTCCAGAAGGCAACAAATTAGAAGGGTGGGTGAGGCCCTAGATAGGCTTCAGGGGACAGGCCCGAACAAAAGACCCGTGATTCTCGGTGTTTAGAAACCCACTGAAATGCTGAGCAATAGCAAGTCTGTGAATACTTTTTCTGTATAAATCATAACAGAGAATGTAAAATGACACAGGTCTGTATCGATACGGGTCAATGTTGAATCAAAACAATGTGAATAAAGATAGGCACCGGAAACTACCTTGACGGGGAGACTTTCAAATCTCAAGGCACACAATAGAGTCCAGAAAAGAAATTTCTGGAGGAAGAACAGATTAATGATTGTCAAAATGAAAACCACTTTCGATGATGGCGATTTCCGGAGCAAAGGACACACAGTCATTCCACGGAGGAATCGTGAAAGCGACCTGTTACCATTTCAGCTTGAAAATTGACGAAGCAACGATGGCAAAACACTCACCGGGATGAGACGTGAGGGATGACCAGTTTCGTGACTGTGTCTCAGTTTTTATGCACTGGACACTTTGGATCGTGGAAATCCAGTGTGACCTCAGTGTGCCCACTGGTAATCAGCCAGGCACGTTGCAAGGCGTACCACAGCTGGAAACAAAAGCAATCTTTTGAAAAAGATGCATCAGAAAAAAATTTATTTTTTAAGGAAGTAAACGGCTTCAGAGATATTTGATTTGAAAGGGCAGCTTAGAAAACCTGTAACGGGGACACAAGAATATCAAAACGTGTGGATTCCTCTCTCCATCACATAGCCCTGAATGCAAAGACTAAGGCCCGTCGGTCAGCCTTGCTTGGATCTGCATGGCGAGTCTCCAGGCGACTTGTGTTTTCTCCAATAGATCAATTCCTGCAGTGAGTATCAGTCAATTGATCCGAAAACCCAAGCCACACCGAATTGCTTACTGTGAGGAACATGTCCGGACCATTGAGCTCCCAACAGCAGTGTTCAGCTCCCACCCAGGGTTGACCTTGACTGAGCTTTTGCTGCCCTCTCGTGGCAGCACAGAAGAATGCTTCGTGACTCTGCAGGGCTAGGGAACATCCGGCCTGGCTGTTCCTTGTCTACTGACAGACACTGCACCTTCCTGAGGCCTCAAAATGAATCCGTGCCCATTAGAAAACATGGAGAATCCCCACGAAGGGACAAAGAAAGAAAGAAAAGAAAAAGACCCAGCAGCTCACTTTCCCAGAAACTCAAAGTTCTGCCATCCTGAGCAGGGGATAACGAAAGGGCAGGGTGCATGAGTTCCCTCCGAGTCAAGTCACCCTTTCTGCTCTGGTGGTGTTAACCGGGAATTTGGTTTTCACACCTGACTCTAGCTTTCTCCAACCATCATCACATGACTTTGGGATACAATCAAAAGAAACCACAAACAAACTAACAAACAAAATAAGTAATCAGGAAATAAATCAACAAAAAAACAAGTAAAAAATGAAGAAACAACCAAGTCAATAAGTGAGTAAGGAAGGGAATGAATAGATTATTTAATTAATTAATTGATTAATTAATGAATTAGTGAGTTGATAAAGTTTGTAATTTGACCCTGTTCAGATACTTGGTTTGCTACAGCTTTTGGCCCTTATTTTTGGATTTCATTTCCTGGAAATGAATAAATAAATAAAAAATACATGAACGAATGGATGAATGAATGAATTAAAAGTTAATAAACAGGTCAAACAGTAAACGAAAAAATGAATGAACAAATTAATTAATTATTTAGTGAGTTGATAATATTTGTAATTGGACCCTGTTTGGATACTTGCTTTGCTACAGGTTTTGGCTCTAGGTTTTGAATTTCATTTCCTAGAAATGAATAAATAAATAAATAAATAAATAAATAAATAAACGAACGGATGAGTGAATGAATGAATAAAAAGTACATAAACAGGTCAATCAGTAAGTAAGGAAATGAATGAACCAATTAATTAATTATTTAGTGAGTTGATAATATTTGTAATTTGACCCTGTTCAGATACTTGGTTTGCTGTAAGCTTTGGCTCCTTTTTTTATTTCATTTTCTCTTCTCTTCTTTTTCTTTCTATCTTTTTTCTTTGGCCATGATAAAAAAGAAAAAATCGTGCAATGGTCACCCTTTCTATACTATGTAAAATATATCCAAGTATCTTTATCTGAGTCTGAATCTTGGTGAAATTCGATGACTATTTTTACCGTGCAAATCCCCAACAGGGGACTGCTCCGTGGCTGCGTGTTTCATGTATCTAATCCGTATTGTCGACTTGCCCTTCAGAAAGTTGTACCGCTTCATGTTCTTAAAGTGATGCACGAGGACACGTGTCCCACCCAGTCAATGGTCCCGCACACTAGCGCATGTCATGGATCACTATCTTTTCACTCTGGGCAACTTCTCAGGTAGAACGTGACCCTTTCGGTGTGCATTTCTCTGGTTGTCAGTAAGGTTCAGCATCTTTTCCCTGTCTGTCGGCAATTTCGGTTTCTTCAGACCCTTGTCTGGACCTGCTCATTTTCTGTGGGGATTTTGACCGTTTGATTTTTGATTTAAATCTTGATGTTCACCTCTGCCTGAACTGGGGAAAGGACACCTTTCTCATGTCTGTTTCCAAGATACAGCTTCATGATATTTTTGTGAGTCTTGACCTATGTTTCTCATCTTTGGTGTACGGTAGGAAGGTGGTGGTTAGCCTTTGGTTTGGGGGGCGGTGGTCTTGTTGTGTTTTGTTGTGACTTGTCTTGTTTGATTCTGTCGGCCAGGTTATTCTGACCGTTCCCTAGGCCAAGAAATTGCTAACATTTTCCCTTCAGTGTCCGCAAGCTGATCCAGTCCACAAAGAAATATCATAGAGCGGACCGAATGTCTGGGCGGCGTGAGGGTGTGGCCTAAAGAGGCCTGGAGCTGGGCCAAGAGGAAGCAGGGGTGGAGCCATGACCCGAGCTACTTCCGACTTTTGGGCAGAGAAGCCTGGCCTAGGCCGGGCTGCCCTCGCAACTTCCCCGACTAACGCTTCCTCCCTTTCCCGAGGGGCTTCACACGCCCTCTCCCCGGAAAACTTGCAGGCCTGGAAACCAGCGGGGACCCTCTCTGGGCACCTTCTACAGCCCGATCTCCGCAGAATGGCCAGCGCCAAGCGGAACCCAATGGCTCGCCTCTACTGGATGCCCCCGACAGCGGACGCCAGGGAGCGTGTGGTCCTCACGCTGATTTGCTCCGGTTTTGGGGGCGGGCACACGGGGGCTCGGCAAGAAACGACTCCTCGATCCCGGGCCTCTCGACCTAACGCTGGGGACCCTCGGGCCTGGCCGACACTCTCAGCCGGGCTGTCCCTCACGGTGCGGGACGTTTAAAGGCGTCCGCAGCCTCTGAGCCTCACGAGCCGGCCGCACCCTGGCTTCGGACCGAGCCCGAGTGTCTCCAGGCGTCTCACACTGTCCGCTGGGTCCCAGATCCGCAGCGAGATGCCCGGCGTCAGCTCACGGCTGACCGAATAAAGGGGTCCCACCAAGCTGGTCTCCATGGTGATGCACATAGAGCAGCAGGAGGCCATTTTCCGTCACGGGATCCAATCACACACGACCCCTAAGGCCACATCATACGGCCTCCTCCATGCGCGGTCCGTGCTCCACACATCCTCGCTCCTCTCGCCGAATCCAGAGTCAAGCCAAGACCGCGCGGCACGTCCCTCACAGCTTGGCTCGTGCCCCGTCCTCGGGCGCGCCTACCTGCCACCTCCCTTGCAGGCCCACATTCCCGACACGCCGTTTACACCGGTGCTGCTTGCCACTGACGCCCCGTCGCCCTGTCCGGTCGCCCCCGCGCTCCGACATCTCCGCTCCTGCGAAACCGCCTCCCCGCTCCCAGGAGTCAGGCCAGAACCTAAGACAAGTGGCTCCGGTGCAAAGGCACCATCACCGCCAGGAGAGTAGGGGCCGCTGACGGATTCCTCCACGTAGGCTGGCACGGGGTCACAGCACACTCCGCCACAGCTCCAAGAGCTCATCGCACACTTCGCGAGCGACCCAGGGGCCATTAGGCCACAGGACTCAGAACTCATAACCCACAGCGGCACAATTGGAAGCCAGCACTTTCCGACTCCATGTGGAGCCATTCTTGGCAGAGTGAGCGGTCCACAGCACCCCTCACACCTGGGCCGGTTCGCAGGCACGGATGCTACATGTTGCAAGCACCTCACACGGACCCGGGACCACGAATTCCGACAAGTCCTGTGCTCCCCTGCTCACAACAACATGTAGCATGTAAGCTAACTGCTACTTGCCGGAACCAGAGAACCAAACGTGTTCCGATCAGCAAGAATGAACCGTCCATGTTACCATTCTTGCGATTTCTCACTTTGTGAAGTTCAATTGTTTCTTTTCAAGAACAAGAAGAAAAAAGGGGGAAACAGAAGGGAAAAAAGAAAGAAAAAAAGGAGAATCAGGAGAAGCAGGAGAAAGAGAAGCAGGAGAAGGAGGAGGAGGAAAAAGGAGCAGGAGGAGGAGGAGCAGGAGGAAGAGGAGCATGGAAATGAAGAGGAGCTGAAATTTCTAACAAGGCCAGAAGGCAAGAAATTAGGAGAGTGGGTGAGGCCCTAGATAGGCTTCAGGGGACAGGCCCGAAAATAAGACCCGTGATTCTCGGTGTTTAGAAACCTACAGAAATGCTGAGCAATAGGAAGTCTGTGAATATTTTTCTGTATAAATCATAACAGATCATGAAAAAACCCAGTTCTGTATCAATACGGGTCAATGTTGGAATCAAAACAATGCGAATAAAGGATAGGCACCGGAAACTACCTTAACGGGAACCTGGGAAGAGGGCAGAGACTTAACCTTTAACAACTCACAGCTCAGTAGTGTAATTTAGAGCCAGAGAACACAGATGAACCACCATAAAGCCAGTAAGTATCTGAGATAGCTTGATTTATTTGATTGCCTAGGTTGAAATTTGATAGCAGGATCAGGTTCATAACTGTATGCAAATCTTCAAACAGATATTTGGCTATTCTACTCCTTGGAAGTCTTCGAAAATGGTCAGTTGTCAATCGGTACGGACAGTAAAAGGAATGCTAGTCAGCTACTCTCAAACACTCAAACACTCGATGCTTGGCACATGGATGCCTAGCAGATGTTTGTCGAACAAAGGTACAAGTGAGTATTGATTATCTGCTCTGTGCCAGGCACCCTGCTGGGGGCTGCAGGAGTTCAGAGCGAACTGGGCTCGACCCAAGCCTTTAACACGTGTGCAGGAGGTAGAATTTAAGGAGGATGGTCATGAAATCAGGGTGGAGGTAGTGCTCTCCAAAGGTCATTTACGTTAGGTTCTTTGAGTATGTTTGTGGGTTTCACGTGAACTTGGAAACCCAGTCTTAGTTGTTTTGAGACTTCACGATGCTCAGAGCAAAGGGAAGTGAATCCGGAGAAAGGAATGACTCAGGAAAAGTGAAAAACAGCCTCTCACTTTCACAATTCTCTACCTGCTGAGAAAGCCCTGTAGCTAATCTCCAGCTGCCCAGAACATGGGCCTGAAGAAGGGCTGGCACTGCTGCCGTGGATATGGGCACCACACCTCCCCAGGGGCAAGGAATCAAGGTTGTTTTCCTCATCAAGCTCCTGCTCGAGTTTAAATAATCAAAATTCCTGTTTGCGTTAACAAAAACTGTAAGACACAATAGCAAGTGATAATGTCAATAAGATTTCAAAAGCCCCACTCCGGCAGGCCCTTGTGTGGAGCTTGGTGGCTTCTTCTGAGCTTACTGTGGGGCCAGCTGAGGGGCTCTCTGACTTGATGTGTGCTCTGGGATGTCCATGAGAATTGTACTGTTTTGTAACAAATGAAGCTCCTGCTGGTATTAGTAGTTTAGGACAAATTCCTATTGAAATTGTCCTTTGAGTTTTAAATTTATAAATAAATAAATAAATAAATAAATAAATAAATAAATAAGTATATATATATATACATATATATATATATATTTTATTTTTATTTATTTATATTTTTATATTTTTATATTTATTTCTACACATTCTATTTCATTCTTTTTCAACTATCAGTTTTTTTTAAAAAAATTGATTGATATATAATTGACATAACATACAACACACCCATTGAAAGTGTACAATTTAATTTTTTAGTTTATTCATAGAGTTGTGTAACCATCACCACAATCAGTTTTATGACATTTCCCTACCCCCAAATGAAATCCTGTCCCCATTAGCATTTGTTCCCCATTTTTCTTCAACCCTTTCCTCTCCTCCTATAAAATCGTGAAATCTACTTTCTGTCTGTGTGGATCTGCCTATTCTGATCATTTCATACAACTGGAGTCATATAAATGTGGTCATATAAATGTGGGGGCTCGGTGTTCGGGGCCGAGATGAGAAGGCAGACAGGGCGGGGCGCCCACCTGAGGTTGGCGAGGTGGGCGGGGCCTATCAGACGGAGTGTGCGAGGCGTAGCGGCGCGGCAACCCAGTAGACATCCAAAGGAGCACAATAGGAAGCCAGCACTTTCCGATTCAACGCGGGGCCATTCTTGGCCGAGTGACCGGTCCACAGCACCCCTCAAACCTGGGCCAGTTGGCAGAAACACCTGCCACGTGCTGCAAGCACCTCACACGGACCCATGTCCACGGATTCCGACAAGTCCTGTGCTTCCATGCTCACAACTACATGTCGCATGCAAGCTAACTGCTACTTGCCGGAACCAGAGAACCAAACGCGTTCCGATCACCATGAATGAACCGTCCATATTACCATTCTTGCGATTTCTCACTTTGTGAAGTTCAATTGTTTCTTTTCAAGAACATGAAGAAAAAAAAAGGGAAAGAGAAGGAAAAAAAGAAAGAAGAGAAGGAGAAGCAGGAGAATCAGGAGAAGGAGAAGCAGGAGGAAAAGGAGGAGGAAAAAGGAGAAACAGGAGGAGGAGGAGAAAAAGGAGGAGGAGAAGGAGGAGGAGGAGAAGGAGGAGGAGGGGGAGGAGGAGAATGGAAATGAAGTGGAGCTGAAATTTCTAACAAGGCCAGAAGGCAACAAATTAGAAGGGTGGGTGAGGCCCTAGATAGGCTTCAGGAGACAGGCACGAACAAAAAACTCGTGATTCTCCGTGTTTAGAAACCCACTGAAATGCTGAGCAATAGCAAGTCTGTGAATACTTTTTCTGTATAAATCATAACAGAGCATGAAAAATGACGCAGGTCTGTATCGATACGGGTCAATGTCGGAATCAAAACAATGCGAATAAAGGATAGGCACCGGAAACTACCTTGACGGGGAGAATTTCAAATCTCAAGGCAGACAATAGAGTCCAGAGAAGAAATTTCTGGAGGAAGGACAGATCAATGATTGTCGAAATGACAACCACTTTCGATGATGGCGATTTGGGGATCAAAGGAGACATATTCATTCCACAGAAGAATCGTGGAAGCGACCTATTACCATTTCTGGCTTGAAAATTGATGAAGCAACGATGGCAAAACACTCACTGGAATGAGACGTGAGGGATGACCAGTTTTGTGACTGTGTCTCACTTTTTATGCACTGGACAGTTTGGATCGTGGAAAGCCAGTGAAAACAGCTTCAGTGGGGTCAGTGGTAATCAGTCAGGCACATTGCAAAGCGTCCCATGGCTGGAAACTTTGGCAATTTTTGGAAAACCATGCATCAAAAAACAATTCATTAAAAAAAAAACTGCTTCAGAGACATTTGATTTCAAAGGGCAGCTTAGAAAACCTGTACCGAGGACACAGGAATATCAAAACGTGTGGATTCCTCTCTCTATCACATAGCCCTGAATGCAAAGAGAAAGGCCCGTCGGTCAGCCTTGCTTGGATCTGCATAGGGAGTCTCCAGGCGACTTGTGTTTTCTCCAATAGATCAATTTCTGCAGTGAGTATCAGTCAATTGATCCGAAAACCCAAGCCGTGCCAATGGCTTTCTGGGAGAAACATGTCAAGAGCACTGAGCTCCCAACAGCAGTGTTCAGCACCCACCGAGGGTTGGCCTTGGCTGAGCTTTTGCTGCCCTATCGTGGCAGCACAGAAGAATGCTTCGTGACTCTGCAGGGCTAGCAAACATCCAGCCTGGCTGTTCCTTGTCTACTGACAGAAACTGCACCTTCCTGACGCCTCAAAATGAACACGTGCCCTTTCGAAAACATGGACAATGCCCACAAAGGGACAAAGAAAGAAAGAAAAGAAAACACCCAGCAGCTCACTTTCCCAGAAACTCAAAGTTTTGCCATTCTGAGCATGGGATAACGAAAGGGCAGGGTGCATGAGTTCTCTCCCAGTCAAGTCACCCTTTCTGCTCTGGTGGTGTTACCCGGGAATATGGTTTTCACACCTGACTCTAGCTTTTTCCAACCATCATCATATGACTTTGGGATACAAACAAAGTAATCACAAACAAACTAACAAACAACATAAGTAATCAGGAAATAAATCAACAAACAAACAAGTAAAATGTTAAGAAAAACCAAGTCAATAAGTGAGTAAGAAAGGGAATGAATAGATTATTTAATTAATTAATTGATTAATTAATTAATTAGTCAGTTGATAATGTTTTCAATATGACCCTGTTCAGATAATTGGTTTGCTACAGGTTTTGGCTCTTATTTTTGGATTTCATTTCCTGGAAATGAATGAATAGATAAATAAATAAATGAACAAATAAGTGAATGAATGAATAAAACATGACTGAACAGGTCAGTCAGTAAGCAAGGAAATGAATGAACAAATTAATAATTATTTAGTGAGTTGATAATATTTGTAATTGGACCCTGTTCGGATACTTGGTTTTGTACAGTTTCTGGCTCTCATTTTTGGATTTCATTCCCGCGAAATGAATGAATGAATAAATAAATAAATATATAAATAAATAAATAAATGAAAGGATGGGTGAATGAATCAATAATAAGTAAATAAACAGGTCAATCAGTAAGTAAGGAAATGTTTGAACCAATTAATTAATTATTTAGTGAGTTCATAATATTTGTAATATGACCTTGTTCAGATACTTGGTTTCCTGTAAGCTTTGGCTCCTTTTTTTTATTTCATTTTTTCTTCTCTTCTTTTCTTTCTATCTTTTTTCCTTGGCCATGATAAAAAAGAAAAAATCGTGAAAATGTCACCCTTTCTATACTATGTAAAATACATCTAGGTATCTTTATCTGAGTCTGAATCTTGGTGAAATTCGATGACTATTTTTACCGTGCAAATCCCCAACAGGGCACTGCTCTGTGCCTGCGTGTTTCATGTATCTACTCTGTATTGTTGACTTGCCCTTCAGAAAGTTGCACCGCTTCATGTTCTTAAAGTGATGCCCGAGGACACGTGTCCCAGCCAGTCAATGGTCCCACACACTAGCGCATGTCATGGATCGCTATCTTTTCATTCTGGGGAACTTCTCAGGTAGAACGTGACCCTTTCGGAGTGCATTTCTCTTGTTGTCAGTAGCGTTCAGCATTTTTTTTCTCTCTGTTGTCAATTTCGGTTTTTTCGGACCCTTGTATGGAACCGCTCATTTTCTGTGGGCATTTTGACCGTTTGATTTTTGATTTAAATCTTGATGTTCACCTCTGCCTGAACTGGGGAAAGGACACCTTTCTCATGTCTGTTTCCAAGATACAGCTTCATGATATTTTTGTGAGTCTTGACCTATGTTTCTCATCGTTGGTGTACGGTAGGATGGGGTTGGTTTGGCTTTGGTTTGGGGGGTGGTGGTCTTGTTGTGTTTTGTTGTGATTTGTCTTGTTTGTGCCTGCCGGCCAGGTCTTTCTGACCGTTCCCTAGGCTAAGAAATTGCTACCATTTTCCCTTCATGGTCCGCAAGCTGATCCTGTCATCAAAGAAATATCATAGAGCTGACCGAATGTCTGGGCGGTGAGAGGTTGTGGCCTAAAGAGGCCTGGAGCTGGGCCAAGCAAAAGCAGTGGCGGGTCATGGCCCGAGCTACTTCCTACTTTCGGGCAAAGAATCCTGGCCCAGGCCGGGCTGCCCTGGCCCTTTCCCCGACTAACGCTTTCTCGCTTTCCCGAGGGGCTTCACACGCCCTCTCCCCGGAGAACCCGCGGGCCCGGCAAACAAGCGAGGACCGTCTCTGGCACCTTCCACAGCCCGATCTCCCCGGGACGCCCAGCGCCAAGCGAAACCCACTGGCCGCCTCAAATGGCTGCCCCAGACACCGGATGCCAGGGACCGTGTGGTCCTCACGCTGACCTGCTCCCATTCCTGGGGCGGGCACACGGGAGCTCGGCAAGAAACGACTCCTCGATCCCGGGCCTCTTGACCTCACGCTGGGGACCCTCGGGCCCGGCCGACGCTCTAAGCCAGGCTGTCCCTCGCCGCGCAGGACGTTTAAAGGCGTCCGTGGCCTCTGAGCCTCACGAGCCCGCGGCACCCTGGCTTCGGACCGAGCACGAGTGTCTTCAGGCATCTCCCACTGTCTGCTGGGACCCACATCCCCAGCGAGAAGCCCGGCGTCAGCTCACGGATGACCGAATAAAGGGGTCCCACCAAGCTGGTCTCCATTTTGACGCGCATTGAGCAGCAGGAGGCCATTTTCCGTCACGGGATCCAATCACACACGACCCCGACGGCCACGTCACACGCCCCCCGCCCCGCGTGCTCTGTGCTCCACGCATCCTCGTGCCTCTCGCTGAATCCACAGCAAAGCGAAGCCCGCTCAGCGCGTCCGTCACAGCTTGGCTCGCGCCCCAGACTCGCTCGCATATACGTGCCACCTCCCTTGCAGGCCCACGGCCCCGACACGCCATCAGCACGGGCGCTGCTCGCCACTGACGCCCCGTGGCCCTACCGGTGGCCCCCGCGCTTCGACATCTCGGATCCTGCGTCACTGCCTCCCCGTTCCCAGGAGTCAGGCTGGACCCTGGGCCAACCGGCACCCGGTGCAGGGGCTCCATCACCGCAATGAGAGCAGGGGCCGCTGACCGATCCCTCCTCGTAGGCTGACACGGGGTCCTAGCAGACACTGCCACAGCCCCAAGAGCTCATCGCACACTTGGCGAGCGACCCAGGTGCCATTTGGCCACAGGACTCAGATATCATAAGCCACAGCGGCATAATTGGAAGCCAGCACTTTCCCACTTTATGTGGAGCCATTCTTTGCCGAGTAATGGGTCCACAGCACCCATCACACCTGGGCCGGGTGGCAGGCACGGTTGCCACGTGTTGCAAGCACCTCACACGGACCCGGGATTACGAATTCCAACAAGTCCTGTGCTCCCCTGCTCACAACTACATGTAGCATGCAAAGCTAACTGCTACTTGCCAGAAGCAGAGAACCTAACGCGTTCCGGTCAGCAAGAATAAACTGTCCATGTTATCATTCTGCAATTTCGCACTTTGTGAAGTTCTATTGTTTCTTTTCAATAGCAAGAAGAAAAAAGAAGGAAAGAGAAGGATAAAAGAAAGAAGAGAAGGAGAAGCAGGAGAAGGAGGTGAAAGAGAAGAAGAAGGAGGAGGAGGAGGAAAAAGGAGCTGGAGGAGGAGTTGCAGGAGGAGGAGGAGGAGAAGGAGGAGGAGGAGGAGGAGGAGGAGAATGGAAATGAAGTGGAGCTGAAATTTCTAACAAGTCCAGAAGGCAAAAAATTGGAAGGGTGTGTGAGGTCCTAGATAGGCTTCAGTGGACAGGCATGAACAAAAGACCTGTGATTCTCCGTCTTTACAAACCCACTGAAATGCTAAGCCATAGCAAGTCTGTGAAAATTTTTCTCTATAAATCCTAACAGAGAATGAAAAATGACCCACTTCTGTATCGATACGGGTCAATGTTGGAATCAAAACAATGCGAATAAAGTTTAGGCACCTCGAACTACCTTGACGAGAAGAATTTGAAATCTAAAGGCAGACAGTGGGGTCCAGAGAAGAAATTTCTGGAGGAAGGACAGAACAATGATTGTCAAAATGAAAACCACTTTCGATGATGGTGATTTCGGATCAAAGGAGGCATATTCATTCCACAGAAAAATCGTGGAAGCGACACGTTACTATTTCTGGCTTGAAAATTGACGAAGCAACGAATGCAAAACACTCACCGGAATGAGACGTGAGGGATGACCAGTTTTGTGACTGTGTCTCACTTTTTATGCACTGGACAGTTTGGATTGTAAAAAGCCAGTGAAAACTGCCTCATTGTGGCCACTCTCAGTCAGACACGTTGCAAGGCGTCCCATGGCTGGAAACCGAAGCAATGTTTGGAAAAACATGCATCAAAAAAAAAATTTATTTTTTAAGGAAAGAAACGGCTTCAGAGATTTGATTTGAAAGGGCAGCTTAGAAAACCTGTACCGGGGACACAAGAATATCAAAACGTGTGGATTTCTCTATCCATCACATAGCCCTGAATGCGAAGACAAAGGCCCGTCGGTCAGCCTTGCTTGGATCTGCATAGCGAGTCTCCATGCAACTTTTGTTTTCTCCAATAGATCAATTTCTACATTGCGTATCAGTCAATTGATCCGAAAACCCAAGCCGCGCCGAATTGCTTTCTGTGAGGAACATGTCAAGAGCACTGAGCTCCCAACAACAGTGTTCAGCACCCACCCAGGCTTGGCCTTGGCTGAGCTTTTGCTGACCTATCATGGCAGCACAGAAGAATGCTTCGTGACTCTGCAGGGCTTGGGAACATCCGGCCTGGCTGTTCCTTGTCTACTGACAGACACTGCAGCTTCCTGAGGCCTCAAAATGAATATGTGCCCATTAGAAAACATGGTGAATCCCCACGAAGGGACAAAGAAAGAAAGAAAACAAAAAGACCCAGCAGCTCACTTTCCCAGAAACTCAAAGTTCTGCCATCTTGAGCAGGGGATAACGAAAGGGCAGAAAGCATGAGTTCCCTCCGAGTCAAGTCACCCTTTCTGCTCTGGTGGTGTTAACCGGGAATTTGTTTTTCACACCTGACTCTAGCTTTCTCCAACCATCATCACATGACTTTGGGATACAAACAAAAGAAACCACAAACGAACTAACAAACAAAGTAAGTAATCAGGAAATAAATCAACAAAAAAACAAGTAAAAAATGAAGAAACAACCAAGTCAATAAGTGAGCAAGGAAGGGAATGAATATATTTAATTAATTAATTAATTGATTAATTAATGAATTAGTAAGTTGATAAAGTTTTTAATTTGACCCTGTTCAGATACTTGGTTTGCTACAGCTTCTGGCCCTTGTTTATGGATTTCATTTTCTGGAAATGAATAAATAAATAGAAAATACATGAATGAATGGATGAATGAATGAATGGAATGTAAATAATAAGGTCAAACAGTAAACGAAAAAATTAATGAACAAATTAATTAATTATTTAGTGAGTTGATAATATTTGTAATTGGACCCTGTTCGGATACTTGCTTTGCGACAGGTTTTTGCTCATATTTTTGCATTTCATTTCCGGGAAATGAATAAATAAATAAATAAATACACGAACGAATGAGTGAATGAATGAATAAAAAGTGCATAAACAGGTCAATCAGTAAGTAAGGAAATGAGTAAACCAAATAATTAATTACTTAGTGAGTTGATAATGTTTGTTCTTTACCCTGTTCCGATACTGGGTTTGCTGTAAGCCTTCGCTTTTATTTTGCATTTCATTTTTTCTTCTTTTCTTTTTCTTTCTATTTTTCTTCTTTGGGCATGATAAAAAAGAAAAAATTGTGCAATGGTCACCATTTCTATACTATGTAAAATATATCCAGTGTCTTTATCTGAGTCTGAATCTTGGCGAAATTCGATTACTCTTTACTGTGTAAATCCCCAACAGGAGACTGTCCTTTGGCTGCCGGTTTCATGTATCTAATCCGTATTGTCGACTTCCCGTTCAGAAAGTTGTAGCGCTCCATGTTCTTAAGGTAATGCACGAGGACACGTATCCCAGCCAGGCAATGGTCCCGCACCCTAGCGCATGTCATGGTTCACTATCTTTTCACTCTGGGCAACTTCTCAGGTAGTACATGACCCTTTCGGTGTGCATTGCTCTGGTTTTCAGTAAGGTTCAGCATCTTTTCCCTGTCTGTCGGCAATTTTGGTTTCTTCGGACGCTTGCCTGGACCTGCTCATTTTCTGGGGGGAATTTGACCGTTTGATTTTTGATTGAAATCTTGATGTTCACCTCTGCCTGAAGTGGGGAAAGGACACCTTTCTCATGTCTGTTTCCAAGATACAGCTTCATGATATTTTTGTGAGTCTTGACCTATGTTTCTCATCGTTGGTGTACGGTAGGATGGGGTAGGTTTGGCTTTGGTTTGGGTGGCGGTGGTCTTGTTGTGTTTTGTTGTAATTTGTCTTTATTGTTTTTGTCTGGCAGGTCTTTCTGACCGTTCCCTGGGCCAAGAAATTGATCCCATTTTCCCTTCAGGGTCCGCAAGCTGATCCTTTCCACAAAGAAATATCATAGAGCGGACCGAATGTCTGGGCGGCGGGAGGGTGTGGCTGAAAGAGGCCTGGAGCTGGGCCAAGGGGAAGCAGGGGCGGGGCAATGTCCCAAGCTACTTCCTACTTCCGGGCAGAGAAGCCTGGCCCAGGCCGGCTGTGCTGCCCTCGACCCTTCCCTGACTAACGCTTCCTCGCTTTCCCGAGGGGCTTCACACGCCCTCTCCCCGGAGAACCCGCGGGCCCGGCAAACCAGTGAGGACCCTCTCTGGGCACCTTCCCCAGCCTGATCTCCCCTGGACGTCAAGCTCCAAAGGGAACCCCTCGGCTGCCTCAACTGAGTGCCCTCGACACCGGACGCCAAGGACCGTGTGGTCCTCACGCTGACCTCCTCCCTATCCTGGGGCGGGAACACGGGGGCTCGGCAAGAAACGACTCCTCGATCCCGGGCCTCTCGACCTCACGCTGGGGACCTTCGAGCCTGGCCGACGCTCTCAGCCAGGCTGTCCCTCCCGGCGCGGGACTTTTAAAGGCGTTCGCAGACTCTGAGCCTCACGAGCCTGCCGCACCCTGGCTTCGGACGGAGCCCAAGTGTCTCCAGGCGTCTCCCACTGTCCACTAGGGACCAAGATCCGTAGCGAGAAGCCCGGCGTTAGCTCACAGCTGACCGAATAAAGCGGTCCCACCAATCTGGTCTCCATTGTGATGCGGAAAGTGATGCAGGTGGCCATTTTCCGTCATGGGATCCAATCACACACGACCCCGACGGCCACATCACACGGTCCGCGCCCCGCACGCTCCGTGCTCCACGCATCCTCGCGCCTGTCGCCGAATCCACACCCAAGCCAAAACCGCGCGGCGCGTCCCTCACAGCTTGGCTCGCGCTCCGTCCGCGCACGCGTCTACGAGCCACCTCCCTTGCAGGCCAACGGCCTCGACACGCTGTTCACACGGGCGATGCTCGCCACTGAAACCCCGTCGCCCTGCCCGGTAACCGCCGCGCTCCAACATCTCGGCTTCTGCGACACAGCCTCCCCATTCCCAGGACTCAGGACGGACCCTGGGCCAACCGGCACCCGGTACAGTGGCTCCATCACCACAATGAAAGCAGGGGCCGATGACAGATCCCTCCCCGTAGGCTGGCATGGGGTCCCAGTACACTCCGCCACATCCCCAAGATCTCATCGCACACCCCGCGAGTGACCCAGGTGCCATTTGGCCACGGGAGTCAGAAATCATAAGCCACAGTGGCACAATTGGAAGCCAGCACTTTACGACATTATGTGGAGACATTCTTCGCTGAGTGACCGGTCCACAGCACCCCTCACACCTGGGCCTGTGGCAGGCACGGCTGCCACGTGTTGCAAGCACCTCACACGGACCCGGGTCCATGGATTCGGACAAGCGCTGTGCTTGTCTGCTCACAACTACACGTAGCATGCAATCTAACTGCTATTGCCAGAACCAGAGAACCAAACACGTTCCGATTAGCAGGAATGAACCGTCCATATTATCATTCTTGCGAGTTCTCACTTTGTGAAGTTCAATTGTTTCTTTTCCAGAACAAGAAGAAAAAAGGGGGAAAGAAAAGGAAAAAATAAAGAAGAGAAGGAGAAGCAGAAGGAGGAGGAGGAGGAGTAGGAAGAGGAGGAGAATGGAAATGAGGAGGAGATGAAATTTCTAACAAGGCCAGAAGGCAACAAATTAGAAGGGTGGGTGAGGCCCTAGATAGGCTTCAGGGGACAGGCTTGAACAAAAGACCCGTGATTCTCGGTGTTTAGAAACCCACTGAAATGCTGAGCAATAGCAAGTCTGTGAATACTTTTTCTGTATAAATTATAACAGAGCATGAAATATGACGCAGGTCTGTATCGATACGGGTCAATGTTGGAATTAAAAAAATGCGAATGAAGGATAGTCACCGGAAATTACCTTGACTGGGAGAATTTCAAATCTCAAGGCAGACAATAGAGTCCAGAGAAGAAATTTCTGGAGGAAGGACAGATCAATGATTGCAAAATTGAAAACCACTATCGATGATGGCGATTTCGGGATCAAAGGAGACATAGTCATTCCACAGAGAAATCGTGGAAGCGACCTGTTATCATTTCTGGCTTGAAAATTGACGAAGCAACGATGGCAAAACACTCACCGGGATGAGACGTGAGGGATGACCAGTTTCGTGAGTGTGTCTCACTTTTTATGCACTGGACACTTTGGATCGTGGAAAGCCAGTGAAAACAGCCTCAGTGTGGCCACTCGCAATCAGTCGGTCACGTTGCAAAGCTTCCTATGGCTGGAAACATAGGCAATCTTTGGAAAAGCATGCATCAAAAAAATTTTATTTCTTAGGGAAAGAAACTGCTTCAGAGACATTTGATTTGAAAGAGCAGCTTAGAAAACCTGTACTGGGGACACAAGAATATCAAAACGTGTGGATTCCTCTCTCCATCACATAGCCCTGAATGCGAAGACAAAGGCCCGACGGTCAGCCTTGCTTGGATGTGCATAGCGAGTCTCCAGGCGACTTGTGTTTTCTCCAATAGATCAATTCCTGCAGTGAGTATCAATCAATTGATCTAAAAACACAAGCCGTGCCAATTAATTTCTGTCAGGAACATGTCAAGAGCACTGAGCTCCCAAAAGCAGTGTTCAGCACCCACCCAGGCTTGGCCTTGGCTGAGCTTTTGCTGCCCTCTCGTGGCAGCACAGAAGAATGCTTCGTGACTCTGCAGGGCTAGGGAACATTCAGCCTGGCTGTTTCTTATCTACTGACAGACACTGCACCTTCCTGAGGCCTCAAAATGAATCCGTGCCCATTAGCAAACATGGAGAATCCCAACGAAGAAACAAAGAAAGAAAGAAAAGAAAAAGACCCAGCAGCTCACTTTCCCAGAAACTCAAAGTTCTGCCAACCTTAGCAGGGGATAACGAAAGGGCAGGGTGCATGAGTTCCCTCCGAGTCAAGTCACCCTTTCTGCTCTGGTGGTGTTAACCGGGAAGTTGTTTTTCACACTTGACTCTAGCTTTCTCCAACCATCATCACATGACTTTGCGATACAAACAAAAGAAATCACAAACAAACTAAAAACAAAATAAGTAATCAGGAAATAAATCATCATACAAACAAGTAAAAAATAAAGAAACAACCAAGTCAATAAGTGAGTAAGGAAGGGAATGCATAAATTATTTAGTTAATTAATTGATTAATTAATTAATTAGTGAGTTGATAATGTTTGTAATTTGACCCTGCTCAGATATTGCTTTGCTACAGGTTTTGGCTGATATGTTTGGATTTCATTTCCGGGAATAGAATAAATAAATACATAAATACATAAATAAATAAATAAATAAATAAATAAATAAATAAATAAACAAACAAACAAACGAACGAACGGATGAATGAATGAATAAAATGTAAATAAACAGGTCAATCAGTAAGTAGGAAAATGAATATTTCAAATTGCACCCTGTTCGGATAATTGGTTTTCTACAGGTTTTGGCTCTCATTTTTTGATTTCATTTCCTAGAAATGAATGAATGAATAAATAAATAAATAAATAAATAAATAAATAAATAAATAAATGCACGAACGAATGCATGAATGAATAAGAAGTAAATAAACAGGTCAATCAGTAAGCAAGGAAATGAATGAAAAAATTAATTAATTATTTAGTGAGTTGATAATAATTGTAATTAAACCCTGTTCATATACTTGTTTTGCTTCAGGTTTTGGCTTTCATTTTTGTATTTCAATTCCTGGAAAGGAATAAATAAATAAATAATAAATGAATAAACGATTAAATGAATGAATAAAAAGTAAATAAACTGATCAATCGGTAAGTAAGGAAATGAATGAACCAATTAATTAATTATTTAGTGAGTTGATAATGTTTGTAATTTGACCCTGTTCGGATTATTGGTTTGCTACAGGTTTTGGCTCTTATCTTTGGATTTCATTTTCGGGAAATAAATAAATAAATAAATGAACGAATGAATGAATGAATAAAGAGTAAATAAACTAGTCAATCGGTAAGTAAGAAAATTAATGAACCAATTAATTAATTATTTAGTGAGTTGATAATGTTTGTACTTTGACCCTGTTCAGATACTTGGTTTGCTGTAAGCTTTGGCTCCTTTTTTTCATTTTATTTTCTCTTCTCATCTTTTTCTTTCTATCTTTTTTCTTTGGCCACGATAAGAAAGAAAAAATCGTGCAATGGTCACCCTTTCTATACTATGTAAAATATATCCAAGTATCTTTATCTGAGTCTGAATCTTGTTGAAATTCGATGACTCTTTCTCCCGTGCAAATCCCCAACAGGGGATTGCTCCGTGGCTGCGTGTTTCATGTATCTAATCCGTATGTCGACTTCCCCTCAGAAAGTTGTACCGCATCATGTGCTTAAAGTGATGCACGAGGACACGTATCCAACGCAGTCAATGGTCCCGCACCTTAGCGCATGTCATGGATCACTTTCTTTTCACTCTGGGCAACTTGTCAGGTAGAACGTGAACCTTTCGGTGTGCATTTCACTGGTTGTCAATAAGGTTCAGCATCTTTTCCCTGTCTGTCGGCATTTTCGGTTTCTTCAGACCCTTGTCTGGACCTGCTCATAATCTGTGGGGATTTTGACCGTTTGATTTTTGATTTAAATCTTGATGTTCACCTCTGCCTGAACTGGGGAAAGGACACCTTTTTCATGTCTGTTTCCAAAATACAGCTTCATGATATTTTTGTGAGCCTTGACCTATGTTTCTCATCGTTGGTGTACAGTACGATGGGGTTGGTTTGGCTTTGGTTTGGGGGACGGTGGTGGTGTGTGTTTTTTGTGATTTCTCTTCTTTGTTTCTGTCGGGCAGGTCTTTGTGACCGTTCCCAGGCGAAGAAATTGCTCCCATTTTTTTTTCAGGATAAGGAAGCTAATCCTGTCAACAAAGAAATATGATACAGAGGACCGAATGTCTGGGTGGTGGGAGGGTGTGGCCGAAAGAGACCTGGAACTGGGCCAAGCAAAAGAAGTGGCAGGGCTATGGCCCATGCTACTTCCTACTTCCGGGCAGAAAAGCCTGGCGCAGGCCGGGTTTCCGTGGCCCCTTCCCCGACTAACGCTTCCTCCCTTTCCCGAGGGGCTTCACACGCCTTCTCCCCAGAGATCCAGCGGGCCCGGCAAACCAGCGGGACCCCTCTCTGGGCACCATCCCCAGCCCGATCTCCCCGGGAAGGCCAGCGTCAAGCGGAACCCACCGGCTCGCCTCAAATGGCTGCCCCCGACATCGGACCCCAGGCACCGTGTGGTCCTCACGCTGAGCTGCTCACGTTCCTGGGGCGGGCATACGTGGCTTCGGCAAGAAACGACTCCTCTATACTGGGCTTCTCGACCTCACTCTGGGGACCCTTGGGCCTGGCCGACGCTCTCAGGAGGAGGAAGAGGAGGAGGAGAATGGAAATGAAGACGAGGTGAAATTTCTAACAAGTCAAGAAGGCAACAAATTATAAGGGTGGGTGAGGCCCTAGATAGGCTTCAGGGGACAGGCCGAAACAAAAGACCCGTGATTCTCGGTGTTTAGAAACCCACTGAAATCCTGAACAACAGCAAGTCTGTGAATACTTTTTTTGTACAAATCATAACAGAGCATGTATAATGACACAATTCTGTATCGATACGGGTCAATGTTGGAATCAAAACAATGCGAATAAAGGATAGGCGCCAGAAAATACCTTGACGGGGAGAAATTCAAATCGGAAGGCAGATAATAGAGTCCAGAGAAGAAATTTTTGGAGGAAGGACAGATCAATTATTGAGCCATTCTTGGCCGACTGTCTGATTTATAGCACCCCTCCCACCTCGGCCCGTGGGTGTGTACAACTGCCAAATGTTGGAAACACCTCTCAGGGACTCGGGACTGTGGATACTTGGAAATCCTCTGCTTGCCTACTCAAACTTACTCGCACCATGCAGTCTCACTACTTGTCGCCAGAATCTCAGAATCAAACCACCTCCAATCTGCAAGAAGTACCATTCTCAAAACCATTCTTGGGAATTCACACCTCTCTAAGTTCCACTGTTTCTATTATAAAGAAGCAGAAAGAAGAAAGAAAAGAGGTTGAAAAGAAAAAGAATGAGAGAGAAAATAAGAAGAAAATGGAGAAGGAGTAGGAGAAGGAGAAGGAGAACGAGAAGTAGGAAAAGAAGAGTAAGATGAAGGAGCAGAAGGAGAAGGAGCAGGAGGAGGAGAAGGAGGAGGAGCAAGAGGAGGAGGAGGACAACTGGAAATAAAGCAACAGCCTATTCATGGGTGAATTGGATAGACACATTTGACTCTCTGCACTCAACAGAATACTTTTAAGTTTTTCAAGGAAGAAAATTCTGACACAAACCCCAGCACAGATGTACCTTAAAGACATTACAGTGGGTTAAAGTTAGACACAAAAGGACAATATTGGACGATTCCACTTATTTGAGGACTCTAGATGAGTCAAAATAATAGAGACAGGTGCTGGCGAGGAGAATGGCGTGTTAGGGTTCAGTGGGGACAAAGTTTCAGTTTGGGAAGATCAGAATGTTCCAAAGATGGATGGTGGTGATGGTTGCATGATAATGTGAACTTTTTTGTTGCTACTAAATTCTGCAGAACTTAACAATAGTTAAAATAGTAAATTTACGTTATGTATATTTTACCACAATTGGCAAGTGTCACAGACAAAGCAGATACTTCATAAAGAGCAAAAATGTGTTAAATGTATTGAAGCAAGGAGACTTGTAGTTTGGTGACACCATCACCACCCTGTGGTTTGGCGACATATCACAAATTACCCATTTGTTTTTCGACTCCCACGCTCAGTCATGCCCCTGTTTCATGTAAAGAGAGATGTGATTGTGGACATGGCATCGCCAAATGTTGTAAGTTATAATCCACATTCAGATGTCCTTGGTTAAAAAATCAAACAGCACAGAGGCTTGTACACGAGGCTGAAAATCTAATAATGCTAGTTTATGTCAAAATAAAGGTGGCGTGGGCTTACCTCTTTTGTAGGGACATCTGATGACATTTCACTTCTTCACAGAGATGAATTATCAATGATTAAGGTGACTCCTGGGAAATAACATGGCTCTCCTTAACCAGGACAAAACAATTAACCACAGGAGTTCCCCACAAATACAAAAAGGCAAGGCGTATTCCTCAGATGTAGAAATGAGTGTAACTGTCAGGTTGTAACAGGAACGTACAGATCAAAACATCCTCATGTTTCCATGACTAACAGGGCTGGTCAGTTGGACTTTTGTGTAGCAGGCCTGTGACGAGAGATGTCTTAAAGGGCCACAGGCTAGAGGGTAGAATATCCCTTGACGCCTTGACAAGTCTTTTGAGAAGAGAAATTTCTTTTGAGGTCCTAGACCATAGAATCACTGTAATTCGTGAGAGACTTAAGTAGGAACACTGCAAGAAGCGCTGAAGCCACTGTCAGGAAGGCATGTTCTGATGGGAGCCAAGGACAGAACCATGAGGAATGTGCCCTCCTTCAGTGTCCTTGGAGAAGGAGCCGTGGGTCAATATTGACATGGGCCCTCCTGTGTGGCTTTGTTGTGTTTCAGTTGCAAAGGTCAATTCCATCCTCCTGCACTATGCTATGTTAAATATGGTTGTCACCTAAGTATGCTTACAGCTGTAATTTATACAATTTTAGGGTAAGATATCCTTCTAAAAACATACACAAGAAGCCTGAAGCAGGAAGAGACGTGGGCAGGGAGAGGGGAAAACGGCAAACGGGGAATGGTAAATAGAGAGAAAGCAGGAGAGACTTGTCATTTCATTTTTATTTTTTACTTCCTTTAATTTTAGCAATTAGTTGGGGTATAATTTTAACAGTAAAATCTACTCAAGTGTGCAGCTCCAGGAATTTTTACAAAGGTTTCCCTCTGACCTCCACTCAGATCAAGAAACAGAATAGTCCTGTCTCCCAAAAACTTCTTTTATGCCTCTTGCTTGTCAATAGTCACGAGTTCCTGACCCCTCACCCAAAAACGTGATTTTTTTTTGTTTCTTTTCATCAGAATTATGTTTTTCAGAGTCAACTGTGTTTAGTAATTATTTTACCCTTTTGATTACAGTTGATATATAATGTTATACTAGCTTCAGGTATACAACATAGTGATTAGACATTTACATAACTTAGGAAGTGATCACCCCAATAAGTCTAGTACCCATCTGACACCATTCATAATTTTTACAGAATTGCTGACTACATTTCTTATGCTGTACTTACATTCCGGTGACTATTTTGTGAAAACCAACTGGACTCGATTCCTTCCCCTGTTTCATCCAGTGACCCGCTGCAAACGCCTCCCAACTGACAACCATTAAAATGTTCTCTGTGTCTTTGAGTTTCTTTCTGTTTTGTCTATTCTCCCTTAGATTCCACATAAGTGAAATCATATGGCAATTGTCATTCTCTGACTTACTCCACAAACACGATACCCTCTATGTCCACCCAGGTCATTGCAGATGGCTAGACTTCATTCGTTTTATGGCCAAGTAACATTCCATTGCATAAATGTTCCACCTCTTCTTTATCCATTCATCCATTGATGTATACTCAGGTTGCCTCCACATCTTGGCTATTGTAAATCATGCCGCAATGAACATAAGGATGCACATTTCCCTTCAAGGTGGTGTTCTGGGTTTCTTGAGACTATTTACCCAAAATGGAATCACTGGGTCTTTCTTTGACATTTGGTATAGCCTCTGCTTTAAAGTCTATTTTGCTGTTAGTCCAGATTTTTCTTCGGTTCCATGTTCAGGTAATGGCTCTTTCCATCCCTACTCCTTTACTTTCAGTCTGTGTGTTTCTTTTGACCTAAAGTGAGTCTTTTGTAGGCAGCATGTGTAAAAGGGTCTTGTTTTCTTATCCATTCAGCCACTTGATATTGTGTGATTGGAGGATTTAATCCTTTTACATTAAAGTAATTTTTTCTTAAAAAAAAAGTCTCTTTAATATTCTTTTTTTTTTTTTTTTTTTTTTTTTGTAATACTGGTTCAGTGCTGATGAACAACTTCAGGTTTGAGTGTGTGTCTCTGGGAAAGACTTTATCTTTCCTGGGTAATCTTGGTTGGAGTTCCTTGGTTTTCATCACTTTGACTATTTTGTGCCCATCCCTCTGTCCTGCAAAGTTTCTGTTGGAAATTAG
>JAKZJJ010000165.1:0-128343 GCA_030015415.1 Cynopterus sphinx
AGCAAGGCAGGGAGACAGGTTACTTTGATCCTCTGCGTGAGAGTGATGCCTTCCAGTTCACAGAATGTATTTTTGTTATCAGCTCCTGAAATCCCCACATCAGCCTCACAGAAGAGAAGGAAAAGCAGGAGCTGTGATTTATAATTGATACTGAAAAGCATAGAAATCAAGCAATTTGCCCAGATACACACCACTGATGATTGTAATCTGGCATGAGAACATGGAAGGTATCCTGGGCCTAGAGATCCTGAAATTCTAAGACACCAGAGACCATGCCCCTGGTGCCTGAATGATGAGATGTCCTGAGTGTCTCTGACAAAAGCTCCTGCCCCAACTTGCCTGTGTGAGAGAGGTGAAGTACCAGGATTTTTTTTTTTGTCTTGCAGTTTTCTGTGAACAGACATGAGTAAATCAGGAAGCAATGGAAAAGGGCACACTTTTTTTTACCTTACCTTGTTTTGTCCCATGCAACAGAATTTCACAGGTCTTCTATTCATTATTAAATTCTTTCTTCTTCTCTTTGTTGAGGAGAATTGGCTGGAGCATTGGAAGGAAAGAGAGAGTCATATCGGAAAGATATTTTTTTTTAATAGAAAAGCAAGAAAACATGATGTCAAATGCAGCACACTTGAAGTCCGTGATACAGTTCCTTTTTCCGTGACATTAATAAAGTGGGGGGAAACAAATTAAACTTTGAAACACATTTCAGTTCTCTGCCTGATTGCATATCTCCCTTCTTCAGTCTCCCATGTAGCACGTGCCACCGAACAGGTGCCAGGTATTTCCTCCCACTGGATCCAAGGTACTTGTTGCCACCTACCTGGATCATCTTCCTCCTCACTGCTGAAGTCAGAGATGTCTTCCAACACCAAATCTTTAGAAACAGAATCGAGAGCAATAAGGTTTTAGAAAGAGCGTCTCACCTATTCATTTAGCTTCACCTGAGCCTATGGTGAGTCGCACGGCCTCACCCCAATCTTTCTTCCATGTTCTCAGACTTTGCCTGGGCTCTATGGGGTCACAGCCCTTGAACAACACATTGACCACCTTGCAAACTTCACATCATAGACATGCTGAAGCACTCAACTTTCACCTTCTCACCTCAAACCCAACATTGCTCCCACCATCAAGTTATCAACCAGAAATTCTGACAGCTGTAGACAATTGAATGTGTTTAGTGTGACCAAGCAAATGCAGGTTTTGATTTTATTTTCCTCACTGACGTAAGAAATCATCAAGTGTAATTAATTCAAAACAGCCTCATCTGGCCACTGCCCTCCACACAAGATAGAGCCACTCTAGAAGTCAATGATGTGGAAATTCTCTGCTAGTCCTGGCACAATCGTTGGCGGTGCCCATCTGTTCACTCACATGTGTGTAATTCAGGAACTCATGTGAAAGTGCCACGCATTACTTGAGTCTCTGACGTTGTTCAAAGTTATGGACAAAACCAGATACTAGAGATTCCCCAACAGAACAACCCAATGTAGGCAAATTTAAAGAGCATGGCAAGCAGACCTGTGTGAGGCAGAATCAGTCTGAGGTGTTCTGTGACACTTCACTTTTCATGCTTCTCCCCCTTCTCAGCCCTGACTCTGGAACAGAGCCTGGGAAAGCAGTGAAAAAGCCCCCAGAAGGATGGAATTCTTGTGAAGGAAAAAAAAGAGATTTAAAAGACAAAAGTAATTGAAATGAAATACTGTGCTCATGGGTTCGAAGACTTCATAATGTTAACATTTCCAAAATGCCAAAGGGAGGGACAGATTCTAACTGTACCTGGCGATACCTCAACGCCACTTTTTCAGAAGAGAAAAAATTTGACAACACATATGGAACCACAAAGGATCCCATAGTCAAAACTATCTTGACAATGAAGAACAAGATGGAAGTCAAAATACCCCCCTGAGCTTCCGTGATCAAAACACCATGGTAGAGTCTTAAGAAACAGGCAGATCGATCAATGAGATAGATAGTGTGTCCTAAATAAACTGATTGATACTACCAAATGATCTTTAAGAAGGATGCCAGGTCGACACAATGAGGAAATATCAGTCTCTTCAAGAATCAAGAGAAGAAAAAGACACCTAGACAACGTGAGAAAACCATTGCAAAGCTTATATCTGAATAGGGGCTAATATTTAAAATATGTACTGGTGGCTAACACTCAAGTGCAAAAAAACAGAAACTGAAAGCCAATGGCCCAATAAAAATGGCCAAAATCTTTAAAAGACATGTCGCCCAAAGAAGCACACACGGTATACAGAGCTATGAACGTTCCCAGTATCACTAATCATTATGAAATGCACACCAAAAAGGCCATGAGGTAGTGACTCTCTCCTGACATGATGCACGTTGTCCAAAAGGGGAAAAAAGAGAGAGAACAGATATTGGAGAGGAGATAGAGAAGCTGCAACATTTCTATACTGTTGGGAGGAAGGTAAAACGGTGTAGTCATCATGCAGAACAGTATTGAGGTTCCTCGAAAAATTAAAAATAGAACTGCGATGTGATCCAGCTATGGCGCTTTTGGTATGTTTCCCAGGAAGTAAAATCAGAACTTTGCAGAGTTCCTGTTATCCCTTCAGCATTGTTCAGAAGAGCCCAGATCTAGAAAGAGCCCAGTTCCAGAAACACCCCTGGTGTCCATCGACAAGAAACACATAAAAAAGTATATGAATTCAATAGAATTTTGTGCATCTTTAAAAAGCAAAAAAAAAATCCTGCCATTTGCAGAAAAGGAATTCATCTAGAGGACATTATCTTAAGTGAAATAAGCAGGTCACACATTTCAAATACTGTGTGTTTCCACTTCGGTGACTGCTACATTTGTCACATGCCTTGAAAGTGAACAGAAGCCTGGTTGTGGAGATTTGGGAGGAGAAGGAAATGGAGCAATGTCAACAGGAAGACACTTTTCCTCATGTGAGTTGAAAAGTTTTAGAAGTCTTCCTTGTGAGAATATGCATCCCCCTTTCAATGCTGTACTGTGTGCTGAATCAGGACTTAGAAGCTTGATTTCATGCTGTGTATTTTTTGCACCAAAATTAATGCAAAATGAAGTTGAAAGCCAATAAGAAAAGGAAGACACAAGAGAGAAAAGGGAGGGGCAACAATGGGGGTTGCTAAGAATGGACACAATAGGTAGGCTATAAGAGAGGAGGGATGGAGAAAGAAAGGGTCTGGTTGTCACACAAGACACAGAGCAGACCATAGGGCAGAAGGAAAACTCTTCTCTCCAAGTTTACAGAAGGTGCCTCTGTATTCTGTTCGCTGCAGCAAGAAGACGCTGCCTATCCTCATCCCATTTCAAGATGTGGCCAATCGTCATTCTCATTCCCAGCCGGTGCTCAGGGGACTGTTTGATGCTGCCTGTCTTGATCTTGAAGCCATCACCTGTTCAACACAGGGCCCGTGTGCTCTTCCAGAATCTTCTTCTGCTCCTCTAAGTTGTTGCCCAAACTAGGTCTGCCCCAAGCCTCTTGGAGCTCGCCTTGTGGTTGGAGTCCACTGGTTGGCTGTCTCTGATTTCTTGGAAACCCGGTGGTGCCTGCCTTCATTTTAACATGGAATCACACCCACCAGCGTACACTTCAGCTCACTCAGAAGCTGGGGTCTAGAGATTAAAGAGTTCTAAGGCAACCCTGTCTCAAGGGGACAGGTTCAGGGATAAACCAGCGACATTTGACATTGAAGCATCCTCAGGTTTGCTTGACAGGAAAGAGATGGAAACCTACAGGGCAATGACATTCTACTAGATTCATACTTCTCACAGCTGTCTGGGTCCAAATAAACTCAAAACATCACTTGGCTCATTGCCTGTGCTGTTGACTTAAACCAATTTCCCGGGATTGATTTCTTACAAAGCCCTGCAGAAGAAAACTTGGCACCATGTCCCACAGGGACATGAGGGGAAATGCTCTGGTCACACTGTGGAGTTTCTCTGTCCCACCTTGCAGTGCACGATGTCCCCTTTGTCCTCATAGAATGACTTCCCTGTGCTACCCTGACCCTCAGTCCTGAAGAACTCTCGATTCTCTTCTTATTAGATACAGTGTTTCTTGCCCAGCACGCAAAGTCCATACCTCCGAGAAGTACTGGAGACAGAATGACACAATGTGCTCTTAGCAAGAGTGTCTGAAGATAAATCTTAGACCTCTTTGCACAAAGTCACAGTGAACGACACCAAATATTCCTGGAGGCTCGTCCTGACTGAGATTCCTTCAGAGATGCATGTGTCATGGGTGCACTGGGGCCACCAGCAAAGTGAGGAGCCCTGACCAAAAAACAGCTAAAGTGAGTGTGGGAGGAGGAGTCATGAGAGGCCTCCCTTTAAAAGAAGGACAGGGTCAGTGAAGGAAGAAACTCAACATGACCATTCAAAATGCTGTAAGACCTACTGAGGGCTTCTAGAATGTACTAAAGGAATATTTCTGGCACAGTGACAGAGATTCTAAAGCACAATTTATCTATTAAGAAGCCAGAGGACATTGACCTGGGTGCTGACGGGAGTGGTGCTCCTTTTAATTGAGGTATATACTTGGCATAAAGTAAATGCACACATTCAAATGTTGCAAGGTGGTTAATAAATACACTTAGATACCTATCTGCTCATGTTGGTATGGTGAGGGCAATGCTTATTAGATAGCTGACATCATCAACTGTGCTCTCATGGTAACATAAAACAACAGAAACATTCAAAATACAAAACGTCACACACACACACACACACACACACACACAGACACAGGCACACACACACACAGAGTCAGTTTCACACACATGCACACAAAGCTACTCCACCTGATGGAACTGGGGTTCATGGCCTCAGTTCTTTACCTAGAAAATCAGTTTCTATCACCACATCTCTGATGCTCATTGCCGGCAGGAAGCCAGAATCAAAGTGGCTCCCCACATCAAGCCAGCGAGATTACTTCCCTTTCTCAGTTTCTAGAGTTTTCATCAGCAAATGAAGGATCCTAGAATACCTACCATCTTCCTGGGCAAGAGGGGCCACCTGAAATGACAGAACATAGAGAGTCATATCCTGCAGGGTCCTGTTTGCATAGGCCTTTGCTCAAATCACTTACATCAGAAAACCAGATGACAAACGCTGACAGGGTCCATGGAACACACCAGCAAGAGCAGGACAAAACTACACACGTCCAAGTGCATGAACTGTGCAGGGAAACTTTCTCCCAAGGCCATTTTCGGGGGGCAATTACAAACTTCTCTTCCAAAGAGGAAAAATTGCTAAGACAAAACAGCTCCCACCCGTACAGTTTGTAACTGCTGCTGTCATGTTTGAAGGTTCTTCAGGATGAGTAATCAGTTAGTACTAGACTCACTCTTGACATTCCCGCCATCAGGTAATTATCTGTATTGTCTGGGATGTGCATGTTCATTTTTTATACTGTAATTTTAAGGACAAAGCAATAAATCACCATTTCTTTGGCAAGAGAAGTGGGGAGAGCTTACCTTGATGAAGGATGTCATCTCATCTGCCCTCTCACTGGGAGGCTCCTTCCGCAGTTCCTTGGGGGGATCTGTGAGGACACACAGTGACCGTCAGTCTTTGGTGCTGTCAGAGATGAAGGACTACGGATCTCTGCTGTGTGCTCACAGGAGCGTGAGAATACTGAGGAGGGTGGTGGCTATGTATGGACTGAGCTGCTTCCGAGCCTCCTCCTTGCTCACGGAAGAAAAACCAAGGAGAACAGTACACACACAGTTCCTTTTTCCATGACATTAATAAAGTGGGGGAAACAAATTAAACTTTGATACACATTTCAGTTCTCTTTCTGATTGCATATCTCCCTTCTCCCATGTAGCACGTGCTGCCAAACAGGTCCCAGGTATTCACTCCCACTGGATCCAAGGAACTTGTTGCCACCTACCTGTATCATCTTCCTCCTCACTGCTGAAGTCAGAGACGTCTTCCAACACCAAATCTTTAGAAACAGAATCGAGAGCAATAAGGTTTTAGAAAGAGAGTCTCACCTATTCATTTAGCCTCACCTGAGCCTATGCTGAGTCGCCCGGCCTCACCCCAATCTTTCCTCCATGTCCTCTGACTTTGCTTGGGCTCTATAGGGTCACAGCCCTTGAACAACACATTGACCACCTTGCAAACTTCACATCATAGACATGCTGAAGCACTCACCTTTCACCTTCTCACCTCAAACCCAACATTGCTCCCACCATCAAGTTATCAACCAGAAATTCTGACAGCTGTAGACAATTGAATGTGTTTAGTGTGACCAAGCAAATGCAGGTTTTGATTTTATTTTCCTCACTGACGTAAGAAATCATCAAGTGTAATTAATTCAAAACAGCCTCATCTGGCCACTGCCCTCCACACAAGATCGACCCACTCTAGAAGTCAATGATGTGGAAATTCTCTGCTAGTCCTGGCACAATCGTTGGCAGGGCCCATCTGTTCACTCACATGTGTGTAATTCAGGAACCCATGTGAAAGTGCCACGCATTACTTGAGTCTCTGACGTTGTTCAAAGTTATGGACAAAACCAGATACTAGAGAATACCAAGCAGAATGCCCCAATGTAAGCCAAGTTGAAGAGCATGGCTAGCAGACCTGTGTGAAGCAGAATCAGAGTGGGGTGTGCTGTGACACCTAACTTGTCATTCTTCTCCCCCTTCTCAGCGCAGACTCTGGAACAGAGCCTGGGAAAGCAGTGAAAAAGCCCCCAGAAGGATGGAAGTCTTGTGAAGGAAAAAAAGAGATTTAAAAGACAAAAGTAATTGGAATGAAATACTGTGCTCATGGGTTCGAAGACTTCATAATGTTAACATTTCCAAAATGCCAATGGGAGGGACAGATTCTTACTGTACCTGGCGATATGTAACGCCACTTTTTCAGAAGAGAAAAAATCCGACAACACATATGGAACCACAAAGGATCCCATAGTCAAAACTATCTTGACAATGAGGAACAAGATGGAAGTCAAAACACCACCCTGAGATTCCGTGATAAAACACCATGGTAGTGTCTTTAGAAACAGGCAGATCGATCAATGAGATAGATAGTGTGTCCTAAATAAACTGATTGATACTACCAAATGATCTTTAAGAAAGATGCCAGGTCGACACAATGAGGAAAGAACAGTCTCTTCAAGAATCAAGAGAAGGAAAAGACACCTAGACCATGTGAGAAAACCATTGCAAAGCTTATATCTGAATAGGGCCTAATATTTAAAACATGTACAAGTGGCTAACACTCAAGTGCAAAAAAACAAAAATTAAAAGTCAATAACCCAATAAAAATGGCCAAAATCTTTAAAAGACATGTTGCCCAAAGAAGCACACACGGTCTGCAGAGCTATGAACGTTCCTAGTATCACTAATCATTATGAAATCCACACCAAAAAGGCCACGAGGTAGTGCCTCTCCTCTGACAAGATGCACGTTGTCCAAAAGGGAAAAAAAGAGAGAGAATAGATATTGGAGAAGAGATAGAGAAGCTGCAACATTTCTATACTGTTGGGAGGAAGGTAAAACGGTGTAGTCATCATGCAGAACAGTATTGAGTTTCCTCGAAAACATAAAAATAGAACTACGATGTGATCCAGCTATGGCGCTTTTGGTATGTTTCCCAGGGAAATAAAATCAGGACTTTGCAGAGTTACTGTGATCCCTTCAGCATTATTCACAAGAGCCCAGATCCAGAAAGAGCCCAGTCCAGAAACACCCCTGGCATTCATCAAGAAATACATAAAAAAAAGTATATGAATTCAATAGAATTTTGTGCATCTTTAAAAAGCAAAAAAATCCTGCCTCTTGCAAGAACAGAAATTCACCTAGAGGGCATTATCCTAAGTGAAATAAGCAGGTCATACATTTCAAACACTGTACGTTTCCACTTCGGTGACTGCTACATTTGTCCCTGCCTTGAAAGAGAACAGAAGCCTGGTTGTAGAAATTTGGGAGGAGAAGGAAATGGAGCAATGTCTACAGGAAGACACTTTTCCTCATGCGAGTTGAAAAGTTTTAGAAGTCTTCCTTGTGAGAATATGCATCCCCTTTCAATGCTGTACTGTGTGCTGAATCAGGACTTAGAAGCTTGGTTTCATGCTGTGTATTTTTTTGCACCAAAATTAATGCAAAATGAAGTTGAAAGCCAATAAGAAAAGGAAGAAACAAGAGAGAAAAGGGAGGGGCAAAAATGGGGGTTGCTAAGAATGAACACAATAGGTAGGCTACAAGAGAAGAGGGATGGAGAAAGAAAGGGTCTGGTTGTCACACAAGACACAGAGGAGACCATAGGGCAGGAAGAAAACTCTTCTCTCCAAGTTTGCAAAAGGTGCCTCTGTATTCTGTTCGCTCCGGCAAGAAGACACTGCCTATCCTCATCCCATTTCAAGATGCGGCCAATCGTCATTCTCAGTCAGGGCCAGCCGGGGCTCAGGGGACTGTTTGATGCTGCCTGTCCTGATCTTGAAGCCACCGCCTGGTCAGCACAGGGCCCGGGTGCTCTTCCAGAATCTTCTTCTGCTCCTCTAAGTTGTTGCCCAAACGAGGTCTGTCCCAAGCCTCTTGGAGCTCGCCTTGTGGTTGGAGTCCACTGGTTGGCTGTCTCTGATTTCTTGGAAATCAGGGAGTGCCCGCCCTATTTTTAACATGGAATCACACCCACCAGGGTGCGCTTCATCTCCACTCAGAAGCTGTGATCTAGAGATTAAAGAGTTCTAAGGCAACCCTGTCTCAAGGGGACAGGTTCAGAGATAAACTAGCGACATTTGATATTGAAGCATCCTCAGATTTGCCTGACAGGGAAGAGACGGGAACCTACAGGGCAATGACATTCTACTAGATTCATACTTCTCACAGCTGTCCTGGTCCAAATAAAATCAAAACATCACTTGGCTTATTGCCTGTGCTGTTGACTTAAACCAATTTTCCGGAATTGATTTCTTAGAAAGCCCTCCAGAAGAAAACTTGGCACCATGTACCACAAGGACATGAGGGGAAATGCTCTGGTCACACTGTGGAGTTTCTCTGTCCCACCTTGCACAGCACAATGTCCCCTTTGTCCTCCTAGAATGACAACCCAGTGCTACCCTGACCCTCAGTCCTGAAGACCTCTTGGTTCACTTCTCATTAGATACAGTGTTTCTTGCCCAGCACGCAAAGTCCACACCTCCGAGAAGTACTGGAGACAGAATGACACTATGTGCTCTTAGCAAGCGTGTCTGAAGATAAATCTTAGACCTCTTTGCACAAAGTCCCAGTGAATTACCCCAAATATTCCTGGAGGCTCATCCTGATTGAGATTCCCTCAGAGCTGCATGTGTCACGGGGTACACTGGGGGCCACCAACAAAAGTGAGGAGCCCTGCCCAGCAAACAGCTAATGTGGTGTGGGAGGAGGAGTCATTGAGAGGCCTCCTTTAGCAGAAGGACAGGGTCAATGAAGGAAGAAACTCAACATGACCATTCAAAATGCTGTAAGACCTACTGAGGGCTTCTAGAATGTACTAAAGGAATATTTCTGGCACAGTGACAGAGATTCTAAAACACGGTTTATCCATTAAGAAGCCAGAGGACATCGACTTGGGTGCTGACGGGAGTGGTGCTCCGTTTTTGAGGTATATACTTGGCATAGAGTAAATGCACACAATCAAATGTTGCGAGGTGGTTAATACATACACTTAGATACCTATCTGCTCATGTTGGGATGGTGAGGGCAATGCTTATTAGATAGCTGACATCATCAACTGTGCTCTCATAGTAACATAAAACAACAGAAACATTCAAAATACAAAACGTCACACACACACACACACACACACACACACAGACACAGGCACACACACACACAGAGTCAGTTTCACACACATGCACACAAAGCTACACCGCCCGATATAACTGGGGTTCATGGTCACAGTTCTTTACAAAGAAAATCAGTTTCTATCACCACATCTCTGATGCTCATTGCCGGCAGGAAGCCAGAATCAAAGTGGCTCCCCACATCAAGCCAGCGAGATTACTTCCCTTTCTCAGTTTCTAGAGTTTTCATCAGCAAATGAAGGATCCTAGAATACCTACCATCTTCCTGGGCAAGAGGGGCCACCTGAAATGACAGAACATAGAGAGTCATATCCTGCAGGGTCCTGTTTGCATAGGCCTTTGCTCAAATCACTTACATCAGAAAACCAGATGACAAACGCTGACAGGGTCCATGGAACACACCAGCAAGAGCAGGACAAAACTACACACGTCCAAGTGCATGAACTGTGCAGGGAAACTTTCTCCCAAGGCCATTTTCGGGGGGCAATTACAAACTTCTCTTCCAAAGAGGAAAAATTGCTAAGACAAAACAGCTCCCACCCGTACAGATAGTAACTGCTGCTGTCATGTTTGAAGGTTCTTCAGGATGAGTAATCAGTTAGTACTAGACTCACTCTTGACATTCCCGCCATCAGGTAAATATCTGTATTGTCTGGGATGTGCATGTTCACTTTTTTATACTGTAATTTTAAGGACAAAGCAATAAATCACCATTTCTTTGGCAAGGGAATTGGGGAGAGCTTACCTTGATGAATGACGTCGCCACATCTGCCCTCCCACTGGGAGGCTCCTTCCACAGTTCCTTGGGGGGATCTGTGAGGACACACACTGACCGTCAGTCCTTAGTGCTGCCACAGATGAAGGACTACGGATCTCTGCTGCGTGCTCACAGGAGCATGAGTAAACTGATGAGGGTGGTGGCTATGTATGGACTGAGCTGCTTCCAGGCCTCCTCCTTGCTCAAGGAAGAAAGGCCAAGGAGAACAGCACACACACACACACACACACACACACACACACACACACACACACACACACACACAAAACCCTTGTCTTTCTGAAAGAAACCTAGTCAGTGTGAAAAACTCAGTCTAACAGAGAGGAAACACAACTATCATGACTTATTTCAAAGGAACAGGCCTCACTCCTCCTGCCTGTCTTGAAATTCAGCAAAACTGCCACTGTCTCCATGATTTCCTCCAAGATCATTTCCTCCTGCATAATCCATACCTGCTACTGCAGTGGTCATCAAAATCACGTCTAAGTTATTTATCTAGATTCACATCAAACGTATGGGAGACATAACTCATTTCTGCACAAACTATCCTATTCTCTTTATTCACTAATTCCCTTTTCCTGGAGAAAATAGAATAAAGAAGATTTGAAAACAGTGAAATCTCCTGGAGAATGGATGTCCTCATCTGTGATAATGACCTGTCAGTTTGTTCCTGTATGATGTGTGTGTGCCATGGAGTCACTGTGTGTCCTCTCTCAAAGAGGCAACAGACAGTGGGACAGTTCCTCACATGGGAATGGCATGGGGGCACAGTCTCTGGCTACCGGAGCTGGGCACAGCTTTGCAACAAGGTGAGGAGCATCGGGATCCCCCTGGTTGATGACTCTGAGTCTGACTTTCCACTGTCTCTTGGGTTTGTGATGACAGGATTTGGGTGCTGCTGCAGCTTGCTGTGCCGCAGTCTCTCAGATTCTTAACTCCTAGGGACAGAGGCTGAGGGGCGACCCCAGCTCGGACAGGTATTGTTCCAGATTCTATTCCGAGGGGCCTTACACCTCTTACAATCTGTGTACTAACCTGCAGCACGTGGAATTCATTTATGCCTTTAACGCCAATGACTATGTCAACGTTTGCTTTAAAAGGCACCAAAAGCTGCCTTGGTCTATGAGACCATTGAGGACATCTACCCTTGATAGGCAACATTTGCGAGCTGTGTAGACCCTAGCCCTTCCAGCCGTGTCTGCGTTTACATGAAATCTCTTGCTTTGGCACTGATGACCCTGTGGCTGAGTGTGACAGTCGGTCAGTGTTAGAGGGCATCAACATGTGTCTCCTCCATGTAGGAGGTGAAGAGCTTAGGCCAGTCATCTCAGCTCTGCCTCCAGATGAGGAGACGGAATAATAAAGCACCAGATACAGCCGTGGAGGTGAGAATGACTTAGGCAACGTGGTCTGTGAAGATGAGAATCTTTTGAGAAACTGAACCGGGAGAATGTGCTGTGTAACTCAGTAACAGCCAGTGGAAACACACCACACACACATACACACTTTCACAATCACAGCACACACATTCACCAAAAACACATGCAAACTTCAAGCACACGCCACCTAGAAGTCATCACGGCTGCCGGCAACACTTGAACCGGGCAGAATTCTATCCTGTAGCTCACTCCCTTCCACTACACCCCAACTTTCATTCCTGGTAGGACCACAGATCGGACGGCATTCCAGACCAAATGGGCAGAAAAGCCCCACGGTGGTCAGCACCCAGATTTAGCCTCAGCAATGGACTGATTCCTGCATACATACCTTTTCCACCTTCTGCATCTGCCTGCAAGCAGAGAGAGAAAAAACAAAAACACTCTTAGGAGAACATCATCCTGGACACTCAGCACAGGGATTCTGTTCTCTTCATGTCTACAGGACACCAGATTGAAAACCTGAGTTCACAACCCCAGGAGAAAACACACAGAACAACTGTGGGAAAGTTTGATTCTGCATGGAAGGGATCTGGGTGTACTTGGGTTGGCCAATGCAAAACTCTTCTTCAAGGAGGAAAATTCGATGCAGAGGAAAACGCTCCCTACTCTCCAGTCTATGACTAATGCTGTCCTTTCGAATGCCCTCTTGAAGCATGAAAAATTCTGGAAAATACTCACACTCGACTATCTCCCCACCAAGTAAATCGTCTACCATCTAAAGTGAACATGTGCACATCTTCATGATTTTATTGTACTAAAACATAATTAATCAACACTGTCATCGCAAAGGAGGAACGCAGAGCTTACATGTGGAATAGATGGCTCCTTCTCCGAGGCCTTGTCTCCAGAAGGCTCCTCCACCACGACATTGGGGGCAGCTAGACAAACACAAAGCAAGTGACAGTCATTGCCGATGCTGCCCAGGACGGACTCAGGCAGCTGTGCCTGATGCGCCCTTTGGACGCAGAGTGGGCAATGGATGATTGCTAACTGCAAACTGACATGTTCCGCAAGGCCGTCTTCCCGGGTGGATGGTTCAAGGCTCCAAAATGGACAGGAAAAGAGTGAAAAGACAGCCTTTGGTTTTCTTGCTCAGGGTAAGAGAATCCATAAAAAAAGGTCAATCTGACAAAGAGTAAACACTAAAATGCAGGCTATGTTTCAAAGACAGAGTCATGACTTTTCTATGGTTTTCAGATGCAGCTAAATTGCCACTGACTCTTTGGCTTCCTCCAATATCAATTCTTCCTGCAGAATTCACAGAGGCTGCTTTTGGATTGATCAGCTCCTCTGTAAGATTTTCTTGTTGATGAAAAGCAAACTGATCGGGTGACCAAAATCAAAGCTAGGAAAACTATCTTATGTGATTTACACACAATCACTTCTCAGAAGATAAAATCAAATGCAGAAGATCTGCAAATCCTAAATCCCAGGATTGAAAAAGGTCACTAACAGCCCTGCGATATTTTCCTCCCAGATTTTCTCTTCAACAGATCGTGTGTGCCCTTAGAGCCAGGTGCTGTCCATACTCACGCTGGCCATAGACAGTGGGACAGTTCCCTGCACAGGGGAGGCAGTAGGATTCATTGCCACTCTCTACCCCGGCAGAGTCAAAGATTTGCGCTACGGTTGAGGGGTGCTGGGTCTGCACAAGTACAATTTTGAGTGCTGACGTGAGACTGCCCTTGGGTAGGTGCTTGCAGGCTTTGTGAGCTTTTGAGATTTATTATGATATTAGCTCCCCTGAATTGCCCTGAAATTGGGGCTGAGGAACAAACGCAGCACTGGTTGGTGAAGATCAACATTGTCCTCACAGCTCTATGAACCTCAAAGCTGACCAGGAGCATGTGGGCCCTCCACATGCCTTTCACACAATGACTATGCCAGCACCAGCTGTTACATGCAATGTGGGGACCCTGGGCTATGTGACAATTAGGACATCTTCTCAAGATGGTCTGTGTGGGAACTGTGCATGCTCTAGCACTTTCTAAGCATGACCACAGGAACTGGCACTTTGTTGCTAGGTCACTGATCATCTTGTGCCTCAGTGGTTAGGGCAGGTCAGAATTATAAACACAGGGACCCACGACTGTTTTTAGATTTTGGGTCATTCATCTCTGCACCACCTCCACACGAAGAGAGAAAATATCAAGCCACCTCCACATACAACTGGGGTTAGGTGGAGTTCATGATGGAAAGTATGTAGCGCCAGGGAAATTCTTTTGAAAAGTAGATGCTTGTATTGTGTTCTGTGAGAGGGAAAGTCTCCTGAGGACACACAGGCACTCATACACACATGAGCATTCACAATCGCTCCACCAAATATGTATAAACATCATCCCAAACTCAAACGCATAAATCAAACCACCCACCTGTCATGGCTTCCAAGGACCACAAACTTTCCAAAGATGTTTCAGAGACTATCTGGTGCTTGCACTACATGCCTAACCCTCATCCCTGACATGATCCCAAAATCAGGGGGGCTACCAGAACCAACCGGCAAGAAAGCCCCACCTTCTTCAGCGCCCAGCTTTATCCTTAGCAAGGGAGTGATTACGCAATACGTACATTTTTCATCCCGTTTGTCGTCCACCTGCCAGAAGAGAAAGGAAATCACTGTGAGGATTGTATTCCTCTTGACACTGTTCTCTTGACTTTAGGACAACAGTTGACAAACAGTGTCTCAGTCAACAAACCCAAGAGAAATCATACAGAACACCTGCTGGACAGCTTTGAGCTCTTTGTGGAAGCTCTCTGAATTCCCTTTGAATGGGCAATTACAACATTCGTTTTGTAAGGAAGAAACTGTGATGCTCAGGATGCATCTTGCAATGCTCTAGTGTGAAAGTGATGCTGTCCTTTTTGAAAGCCCTCTTGAGTCATATACCGAGTAGTCACAGACTCTCACTCAACATTCTCCGAACTAGGAGATTATCTCAATCATCTAGCAGGTCTGTGCTCCTCTTTTTAGATGACGATTTTATTTAACAGAAAAAAAGAAAGAAAGAAAAAAGAAATAAAAAAAAGTGCATTGCCAAAGCTGAAAGGCCTTCTTACCTTGGTAGTGGATGGGGCTTCATCATCGAGGTCTTCTTTTCTTAGCTCCTCCACTACAGTGTAAGTGACCTCCTCCAACATGGTGTCATGAAGCTCCTTCACCACAGTGTCAGGAAACTCTTCAACCATGGTTACTGAAATGTCCCGCTGTATGGTATCAGACAGAGCTAGGGGCATACAGATTCACTGTAAATACTGGTGGCAGTGCTAAGGACTATCTCAGAGAGGTCTGATTACGGCTGATATAGGGCTAGAGAATGTGCAAGTGGGTGTTGAATAGTATGGATTGAGATCTTCAGAGACATTCTCAGTGCTGGGCAAAAGAAGGCCAAGGAAAGAAGCAGGCAAGAAAGAACAACAGAGCCTTTGACAGTCTAGCTAAGGAAATCCAATCCATCCAATAGCATCTAAATTGCTTGTTGTTTCAATAGCACGGTTCTGATTTCTCCTGCCTTCACAGAGCCTAACTAAATTCCCACTTCTTCTAATGCTACATGACCATTTCAGCAACCGTGCATTCATACCTGCCGCTACTGTCTTCAGCATGAACACTCCTGGACATTTCACTTTTATTGTGATGAACTTCACATCATCTTTATGCTGCTTTACTCATTTGTGAATATATTGTTCAGTAGCAGATTACCTTCAGAGAGTTGAGGAACCATAACTACTGTCTAGACCCAAAACATTGCCAGGACTAAATCACTCTGCTTTGACCCTCATTCCAACACTTGTGATCTCTCCTTTTCTGTTTCTGTGAAATTGAACAGTGTAAAGTAGTAATGAGATTTCTTTAGAAGGGGAAAGCACAACTCGTGTTGTGTGACTAGGTAAATATCCTGAGAATACACAATCTCATGCAGGCTCATATTTACAATCACACCCCATGAACACAGAAAAACCCTAAATGTCTAAAACACCCGAAAAGCACACCTACGTCTTCTTCCCACTTCTGATAAATAAGCGCTTGACCAGAGAAATTTCTTGTATGATCACTTTCTTTCACACACACACCTAACCCACATCCCTGGGGCAGGATTACAAACTCACGGGGGATTCCAGACTAAATCAGCAATAAAGGCCCACTTTCTTAAACACCTAGCTCTATCATCAACAAAGGAGTGATTGAAAAATACGTACATATTTCTCCGGATCTGTCATATGCCTGTCAGGGGAGAAAGAAAAACACTGTGAGGATCATAGACCCCTGGACACTAGTGGCTCAGGCCTTCTGTTCTCTTGATGACTCAAGCACGCCAGATGGGAAACAGTGCCCAAGAACATGTCCACAAGAGAAACTGTACAGAACACATGTGGGAAAACGTCAGCACTACATGGAAGCTGTCTCAAGCCCCACTGATTTGGAAGTTGCAAAATTCTTTATTCTCAGAGGAAACTGTTCTAGAGAGGACGCTGCTTAGGATCCTACAGGCTGTTAGCAAATATTTCCTTATTACATGCCCTCTTGAATCATCTTTCAGGTGTTCAGAGACTCTCATTTGACATTTCCCCACCGAGTACCCTGTTTCTATTATCTAGCAGGTACATGTTCACACTTTCAGATGTAATTTTATTGAAAAGGAAAAGAAAAGAAGAGATATATTTCCATTTCTGAGGTTGGAATACCCTCTTACCTGGAAAGCTGGTCTGTCCCTCCAACTGGATCGCATTCTTGAAAGCTGCTGCTCCCTGCTGGTACTGGGACCTACAGGGAGACACAGTCATGATCATTTATTGGTGATATCGCTCAGGAGAGTCTCACAGGGCTCTGCATGATATCATAATGGGGTTACCGAATTTGAACTGGGTGGTGAACTACAGTAAGAACTGAGCATCTTAGGAGACATTCTCATGGTAGATGAAAGAAGGCCAAGGAAAGAAGCAGGGAAAAAGAGAAACAGAACTTTGACCGTCTAGCTGAAGGAAATCTAACCTATCAAATTGCATGTCAATTGCAAAGCTCTCTTTCATTAACAGGTTCTGAAACCACCTGCCCTTCCTAAAACCTGATGAAATTCCCACTTCTTCTCATTCTACCTGAACATCAGTATCCATGCATTCATGCATGTTGCATGCGTCTTCACCAAGAATAATATTAGATATTTTACTTTTATTGTGATGAACTTTACATCACCTTTATGCTGCTTGTAAACTTTTCTGACTATATCAGTCAGGAGCATTGATTACATTCACACTGTTCTGGACCCTTCACTGCTGTCTAGACACACAACATTTCCAGGAATAAATCACTCTGCCTTGAAACACTTTCCAGCTCTTGTGATCTCCCCATTTCTGTTTCTAGGTCTTGGGCTTTCTCAGAAAACTCATATACAGTGGCATCGTCAATTATATTTTTTCCGTGTAAGTTTGATATCAATAAGCCCAACATTTTTGCACTGTCAATCTATACTGTACACCCTTTAAAATATACCATACATTTTTGCACGTGACACATTTGATTCATTTGACACTCTATGAAATTAGGGGTTGCTGCCACCATCTGGCTACTATGGATAATGACATTGGAACTTTGGTGTATGTAGGAGACACTACTTGTGATATATGATAAAATGGTCCTGTCTAAACTCACAGAATGCCAAGCTCAAAGAGCAACTTTTAGTAGACTCTATGGGCATTTAATTAATGAAAATGAATTGATCTCTTCTACTTCATGATATCAAACGTATCTTATAAATGTAAGACATTCCGAATAGAGGAGAAGTGAAAGAGAATAGAGGCTCTGTGTGTATTATCTCGTCACCATTCGTATTAATTTAAACCTGTTCTGAATAACGTCTATGAGGGAGGGAGTATTCAGGTGATGCTGCAAATCAGCTAATGTGTGAACATGCCCGAGAGACCTCGTTTACTGTTGAACATGAACCAGATTGTGAATCGTCAGTGTATCCTGACCTCCATGGACACTGCACCACTGACGGAATGAATACATGTGTTTTTGTGCCCATGAAAGAGAAGGCAAATATGACAGCCATTTTGCAATCGTCACTTAAATACGGGACTAGGAAGAATTTTTCTGGAAGGACCTTGGTGAGCATTATTTGCACAATACCTTCATCTCGCTCTTCCAGAAAGTTTGGGGTTGATGGCGGTATGACATGGACTCTTTGAGCCCACATCCCACTTCTCTGATAAACAGGATGATGGTCTCTTTCGTGGGCTTCCTTTTGCTTAGAGTGCCCTGGGAAATGCATGACAACACAGAGCACTGTAGAATTCTTGCTGGCAGAAGACCAGAGGGAAAATAGGTATAGTTTCTCTGCAGCTACCCAGATGACCCTCCTGATGTTAAGATAGACTGAGGGATGTTCTGCACTATGGTGTGCACATCAAACGTCCACCAGATAGATTTTGTGGGCAACAGCCTTAGTTTATTTGAGCCATTATATAAGCACAGCAAAGCATAGCGACTGCATCTGGTCTCCCAGATGCCAAACCTTTAGAAGTGGCTTGTTGTAATGTTTTTGCGCTGATTCTTAACTTCTTTTTGACAGAGGCTGATGAACAAACCCAGCTCTGACAGATATTTACACTGCGATGAGGAGCCTCAGACTTGTAGAATCTTAGAGGTAATCATAAGCTCTAAGGCAGGTGCCATTCACACCAATGACTATGCCAAAATCAAGTGTTAAATCCACCTATAGCTGCCCTACACTGGGTGACATCTCGGCCACCCAATCAAGATGGGCTGTGTTTGGGAGCTGGTTGGCACTTCCACACATGCTAACAGATTCTGAAATGCCCTTGCTCTGCGACTAAATGACCCTGTGGCAGCATGGGGAGTCAAGGACAGTGGTCAAGAGCTTCAATGGAAGGACCCACACCTGAGTCACATTATGTCTCTTTCATGAAGAAGGTCCAAAGTTTGGGCCATTCCTTACCGCACAACTTCCATGTGAGGAGATTGGTTAGTAACAAACATCCAGGCACAGACACGGTGCAGAAAGTATGAGTTAATAATGTAAAGTGCACAGTACTCATGAGGTTTCTTGAGAAGCCAAAAGCATGTCTTGTATTGTGTGAGTGGTCAAACTCCAGAGAAACACATTCTCGCGCAGACTCACATTCACAATCACACCACATGAACACAGAAAAATCCTATATGTTGATAGCATCCGAAATTCACACCTACGTCTTATCCTCACTTCGGACGACTCAGGCCCTGACCACAGAACTTTCCTGTATGATCACTTTCTTTCACTACACCCCAATCCCTCATGCCTGGGGCAGGACTGCAGAATCCTGGGGCTTCCAGACCAAATCGGCTGGAAATGACATCCTTCTTAAGGGACTAGCTCTATCATCAGCAAGGGAGTGATTAAACAATACATACATTTCTCTCTGGATCTGTCGTACGCCTGTCATGGGAGAAAGGAAAACACTGTGAGGATCATGGACCCCAGGACACTAGTTGCTCAGGCCTCTGTTCTCTTGATGTCTCGAGGACACCAGATGGGAAACAGTACTCGAGTCCACGACCAAAGGACAAAATGTACAGAACACATGTGGGAAAGTGTGAGCACTTCATGGAAGCTGTCTCAGGCCCCATTGATTTCGCCACTGAAAATTCTTTTTTCTCTCAGGAAACTGTTCTACAGAGGACACGGCTTATGATCCCATAGCCTGTAAGTAATTCTGTCCTTTATGCATGGCCACTTGAATCAGCTTACAGGGGGTTATAGACTCTCATTTGACATTTTCCCATTGACTACCTTGACTATATTATCTAGTTGATACATGTTCACACTTTCAGACTATAACTTTATGGAAAGAGAAGAAAAGCAACATTTCAATTTCTGAGGTGAAAAAACCTTCTTACCTTGCAATCAGATGGGAGCCCCCAACGAGCTCGAAATTTAATAAGCTCCATCTCTGAGCAGGTAGTGGGACCTAGGGAAAGACACAGCCATCATCACTTATTTGTCATGCTGCTCAGGTATGACTCAGAGAGCTCTGCTCCATGGCATTGTGGGGCTAGTGGATTGGAAGTGGGTGCTGAACAACACTATGCACTCGGCGTCCTAGGGGACATTCTCATGGTAGATGAATGAAGGCCAACAAAAGAGGGAGGCAAGAAAGAGAAACAAAGCCATTGACCATCTAGCTGAAGGAAATCTAATCCATCAAATAGCATCGAAATTGCATGCTCTGTTTCAATAACAGGGTTCCAATTCCTGCTGCCCTTCTTAAATCCTGATCAACTTCTCACTTCTTCTATTGTTTCATGACCATTTTAGCATCCATGCATTCATGCATGCTGCTAGTGTGCTCAGCACGAATAGTATTGGGTATTTTACTTTTATTGTGACGAACTTTACATCACTGTTACGCTGCTTTTAAACTTTTGTGACTATGTCATTTAGTAGCATTAATTACTTCACACCGTTGTGGACCTTTCAATGCTGTCTAGACACACAGCATTTTCAGGAATAAATCATTCAGCCTTGACCCTCTTTCCAGCTCTTGAGATCTCCCCATTTCTGTTTCTAGGTCTTGGGCTTTCTCAGAAAACTCATATACAGTGGCATCGTCAATTGTAGTTTTTCCGTGTAAGTTTGATATCAATAAGCCCAACAATTTTGCACTGTCAATCTATACTGTACACTCTTTAAAATATACCATACATTTTTACACGTGAAACATTTGATTCATTTAACACTCTATGAAATTAGGGGTCCCTGCCACCATCTGGCTACTATGGATAGTGACATTAGGAACTTTGGTGTATGTAGGAGACACTACTTGTGATATAAGATAAAATGGTCCTGTCTAAACTCACAGAATGTCAGAGCTCAAAGAGCAAGTTTTAGTAGACTCTATGGACATTTCATTAATGAAAATGAATTGATCTCTTCTCCTTAATGATATCAAACGTATCTTATAAACGTAAGACATTCCAAAAAGGAAAAAAAATGAAAGAGAACAGAGGCCCTGTGTGTATTATCTCGTCAACGTTCGTATTAATTTAAACATGTTCTGAATAACGTCTATGAGGGAGGGAGTATTCAGGTGATGCTGCAAATCAGCTAATGTGTGAACATGCCCGAGAGACCTCGTTTACTGTTGAACATGAACCAGATTGTGAATCGTCAGTGTATCCTGACCTCCATGGACACTGCACCACTGACGGAATGAAGACATGTGTTTTTGTGCTCAAGAAAGAGAAGGCAAATATGACAGCCATTTTGCAATCGTCACTTAAATATGGGACTCGGAAGAATTTGTCTGTAAGGACCTTGGTGAGCATTATTTGCACAGTACCTTCATCTTGCTTCTTCCAAAAGTGTGTCGTTGCTGGCGGTATGACTCGGACTCTTTGAGCCCACATCTCGCCTTCCGTGTCATTAATAAAGGGATCAACCACTGGTCCCCTTGTTTCCTCGTCCAGAGAGCAGCCTTGGTAATGCATGACAATACAGAGAACTTTAGACATCTTGCTGACAGAAGACCACAAGGAAATAAGAAATAATTTCTCCATAGCTACCCAGGTGAGTTTCCTGAAGCCAAGTTAGACTGAGGAGGATTTTGCAATTTGATGTGCACATACAAAGTTCACCAGATAGATTTTGTGGGCAACTTCTTTAGTTTCATTGAGCATTATATAAACAGAACAAAGCATACGGTCTACATCTGGTCTCCCAGATGCCAAACCTCTAGAAGAGGCTTGTTCTGATGTTTTGCCCTGATTCTTAACTTCTTTGAGACAGAGGCTGAGGAGTGAACGGAGCTCTGACAGACGTACAGTGGTATGTGGAGCATCAACCTTATAGAATCGCAGAGCTAACCATATGCCTGCACACAGAATAAGGCCTTTCAAACAATGATTATGTCAAAGTCCGTTGTTACTTCCACCTAGAGCTGCCGCACACTAGGTGACATCTGGTGCCAACCATTCAAGAGGGTCTGTGTGTGGGAGTCGGTTGGTGCTTCCAGGCATGCCCACAAATTCTGAAATGCCCTTGCTCTGTGACTAAATGACCCAGTGACAGAGTGGTGAGTACACGACAGTGGTCAAGAGCTTCAACTTAAGGACCCACACAAGAGTCACATTATATCTCTTTCACAGAGAAGGTCAAATTTTGGGCCATTCCTCCCTGCACGGCGTGCATCCCAGGAGATGGATTAGGAACAGACGTCCAGATACAGGTGGGGTGCAGAAAGAATGTTAATAGTGTCAAGTGTACAGTTGTGATGAGCTTTCTTGAGAAACTTAAAGATGTCTTGTGTTGTGTGAATGGGGAAATCTACTGAGAACCTGTGATCTCATTAACTCCCATTCACAACACAACACACACACACACGCATGCGCGCACGCGCGCACACAAACACACACACACACACACACAGAAAGCCCAAATGTCTAAAACACCCAATTCTCACACCTACTCATTATCCTCACTTCTGACGTATAAGCACCTGAGCAGAGAACTTTAATGTATGACCACTTTCTTTCATTAGACCCTTAACCCTCATGCCTGGGGCAGGTTTGGGAATCACGGGGGATTCCAGACCAAATCGGCTGGAAATGCCAACCACCCTAAGCGACTAGCTCTATCATCAGCAAGGGAGTGATTACACAATACGTACATTCATCTCCAGATCTCTCATATGCCTGTAATGGGAGAAAGAAAAACGCTGTGAGGATCATAGACCCCAGGACACTAGTTGCTCAGGCCTCTGTTCTCTTGATGTCTCCAGGACACCAGATGGGAAACAGTACCCGAGTCCACGACCAAAGGACAAAATGTACAGAACACATGTGGGAATGTGTGAGTACTTCATGGAAGCTGTCTCAATCCTCATTGATTAGGCAATTGCAAAATGCTTTTTTTTTTCCCAGAGAAAACTGTTCTATGGAGGACAGTGCATATGACCCTACAGCCTGTAACTAATTCTGTCCTGTTTGCATGTCCACTTGAATCAGCTTTCAGGTGCTTATAGACTCTCATTTGACATTTTCCTACCAAGACCTTGTCTCTATTATCTACCAGGTACATGCTCACATTTTCAGATTGTAATTTTATAAAAAAAGAAGAAAAACAACATTTCCATGTCTGAGATTGGAAGGCCTCTTACCTTGAAAATAGATCGGATCTCTATACCGGACTGCAATCTAGGAAGCTGCTGCTCTTCGTTGGCAGCGAGAGCTAGGGGTATACAGAGTCAACATCAGCTACTGCTCAGGCTACAAAGGAGTGTCTCAGAGAGCTCTACTCAATGTCATTGTGGGGCTAGAGAATGTGGAAGTGGGTGTTGAACAGTATGCACTGAACATCTTCTGGGACGTTTGTGTGAGTAGATTACAAAAGGCCAAGAAAGAAGCAGGCAAGCCAGAGAATTAGAGTCTTCGATGGTCCAACTCAAGGAAATGTCATTCATCAGATACCATCTGAATTGCATGCTCTGTTGCAATAATAGGGTTCTAATTCCCCTGCCCTGCTTAAACCCTGGCTAAAAGCCCATTTCTTCTAATGTTACAAGACCATTTCAGCATCCAAGCATTCATAGAAGCCTTTTATCCTTAGCATGTATAATATTGCCACCTTTACTTTTATTGCAATGAAATTTACACCCTCTTCAGGGGATTTTTACTCATTTGTGACTATATCTGTGAGTAGCATGGATTACATCACCGGGCTGTGAACCCATCCCTGCTCTCTAGACACAAAATGTTTCTAGGCATAAATCTCTCTTCTTTCCTCCTTCCCCCAATCCTTACAATTTTTTTGTCTGACTCGATATAGAACATTCTGGAATGGAGTTGTTCAGAAACCTCAGATGCGTGGCATCATAAATTACTGTCCTTCTGTGTAGGTCTGATATCATTAAGCCATACATTTTTTCAAGGTCTGACCATGTTGTAGCTTATTCTAAAATCTGATTACTTTTATGGCATAACACGATCCCATGAGGTGTATACATCACATTTGATGCACTCATCCTTTGATGGACTTTGTGCTTCTTTCTGTCTGGCTTTAGGGAATAATGTGTTATGAACATTGGTATATGATACACTATTGGTAATATGAGAAATCATGAGACTACAAACGCACAGAATGTCACAGCACAAAGGGTGAATTTTCATGGCATGCATGTTCTTTTCATTCATAAAAGGGAGCAGATATTTTCACCTCATTAGACCAAATATATCTCATCAATCTAAGATAGATTGAATAGCGAAATCTGCTGCGGTAGGATGTTGGTACATTCTGTATTATCTAGTCACCTTTCACGTAAACATAGACTTGTTCTAAATAATGTCGACTGATTTTTACAAATCTGGCACGTGGTATCAGGGAGAGTTCTATTCAGATAATGTAGGAAAATCGGCTAAATGTGTGAACATGTACTAGAGACATTGTTCACTATTAAACATGCACCACGTTGGGAGTTGTCAGAGCATCCTGACCTCCATGGAGACAGCACCACAGATGGACTGAATTCACAAGTATTTCCCCCCTTGAAATAAATGAAATTCACAACTCAGTGTTTTTACAAATTAGAAGTCATTTAAAATGGGACACCAAAGAAATTTTTTAGAAGTAACTTGCTAGCATTATTTTCACTGTACCTTCATCTGAATAAAAAGTACGGATGGTGACATCTTGTGAGAAGCGCACTCTTCTGGGGCCCACCCTCGTTTCTACAGCATCATCCTCTTCACGACAGCAACCTGATAAATGCATGACAATACAGAGAATTGTAGATGTGTTGCTTTCAGAAGACCACAGGAAAATTAGCAATCATTTATTCACAGCTGCCCGGAAGACTGTCCTAGAACCTAAGGTAGACTTAGGAAGATCGTGCAGTTGGCTGTGCATGGAAAACACCCAAGAGACAGGATTTCGAGGGCGAATACCTTAATTTCAGGGAGACATTCTAGAAACACAGCAAAGCACGGTGACCATGTCAAGTTCCCTAGTTTCTAATGGCATTTAGAAGTTTCCTCTCTCAGGGAAACACTTGCAGACACGTTTGGGCTTCAGTGCCACCTTCTGTGATGAGCGAAAGTTACCACGGCCTCCATGTAACTATTAACTGATGAGGCTTAAGGTGACTGAATAGAGGTAAAGCTTCAGAAAAATAAGTGACCGCTGCTCAGTCATTGCTCCGTAAGTGCCCAATCATTGTATGACTGCAAGTACAAGCTGGATGCTTGGTAGTGGTTACATCCACAGACAGGACTTGGATGACTCCACAGCATCGGAAGGTGGGAGGGTAATTTTCATTGTTTCCACAGTCGTGATGCTTCCGCTCTTGTGGGGAGTATCTGTTGTCATCTCCTAGAGTCCCCACACAACCCTATAGCTGGAGAGCTAAAGCAGGAGCTGAGACGCAGACTTCATAGTGAAGATCACAGAAATTTAGAGAGTTTAAGCAACTTTCCCAGACTCACAAGAGTGACCAGTGGTGGGCTTGGTCTACGAACATGTTTGGTGTCCTGAGGACAGAGGACTGGAACCTCTGTGAAACCGGACTCCATCCTCTGCAAGCCTGAAGCAAATGCCCCCCTCACTGTCTCTCTGAAATGCTACTGCCCCAGCTTTTTGTGGAAGAGGAGTAATGCCCTGGAAGTGGAGGCCAAGAAACTGGGAGTCCAAATTTGTCACACAGTCGCTGATTCCTACCTTTCTGTCTCTGACCCACATAAGACACTTCCCTCCAATCATAGCCCTTCAGAGGTATAGGGGCGTCCCACCCTGTGACTGCCCTCCTACAGCGTCAGCCCACAGTCTGCTGTCTTACTCTGAGACTTCCCCATTCCAGAGGACTCCCCGGGCTCACAAGTGGTCACCTTAGAGCATTCTGGACCAACTGCCTGCCATACAACGACATTATAAATCTTAGCAACCCTGTGTATGGAGTTGATGCCAATGACCTGAGGATGTGGTGCTCTAGGGATTTAGTGATTTCAGCCTCACAGCTCCACTGTTTGCTGACTATTGCTTGGAGCAAGAGTCTAAACAGTTGAGCTTTGACCTGGCTGAAAGCGGAATCTGGTTGTTCCAGCACTGAGTGTGCACCTCCCACCCCCAAGTCCATCTGCAACAAAATTCAGAGTCTGTTGCTACCTCCTCCAGCTCTATGTCATGCGCTGGCAGTGGACAGAAACCCATGTCCTCTGAGAGGGGTCTCTCCTCACACAGCCTGTCACCCCACACAATGACCGTTGACAAAAACCACCAAGCCTTCTTCATCTATGTTACCCATTGCTCATTCCACCTACGTGAAGGCTCTGTGCCATCTCACAGCTCTCCCAAGCAGCACCCACATTCCCAGTAATCCTGTCCACATCCACCCATGCCCATGGCCCATGAAATCCCAGCTCCTCTCCTTTCGACAATCTCTGCATTGAGACTGCTGAGGTTTAGCTCCTATTGTCACTACACATTCTGAGCAGGTGACCTGTAATTCCCCGTTCCTCTCAGGTCTATTGCTGGGGTGGCATCTCAAACACTGTGAATCCATGGAACAATTATCCCCACCTGAAGTAGTGTGGGAGGGCACCCTCTGCATGTCTTCTCTGCAAGAGTCTGGACAGAGTTTACTAGGGAATCTTACATTGTTCTAAATTTAGGAAAACCACTAAGGCAGTCCACTTGAGAGAGAAGAATCAGAAATATCACTGAAGTTGTACGACAAACCTAAAGAGACTCTTAAAGCCCTGGAGTCAGAATGGGAGTGGGGGCAATGGTTTGACAAGAAGAGGAACATATTTTTCTCTAGATTCACTGGCCACTTTGAAGGAGCAGCATTCAGAATGTCAATCAATATGAACATACCTCGACAACAAATCAAGTTTCCCATGTTAATGTCTCGAGCAGTGAGTCTCCGACTACTTCTCGCCTCCAACCTTCAACTGACAGAGTGACAGTTGCAACGGAAGGCACCAAGCGCATCATCACGTTACCATGGCGCCGGGTCATGTCACCGACCTTTCAGAATGAATGCACGCTGCTCATTCTGTGTCCAAGTGCTGCTTTTAACACACATGTGGGTTTACACGGGCAAGAGTGCCAGTTAAGTGAATTAAAAGGGAAAATGTGGTTTCTTTCAAAAAATGAACACCAGGCTCCCAAACTGTTATTCCCTTTCTGGGAAAAACACGATGTGTGAGAGAAAACAACTTGCCCTTGCAAACAGATTTGATAGTGAGAATTTCAGGTGAACATATCAAATCTAACTCGTTGACCACATGAAATTGTTCCATTTTTGACTACAGTATGACCCCCACCCATTTCCAATACTCATGAGTCACCAGAGGTTTCTAGAACAAACAATTGGAAAAGTGCGCCTCATCAATTCAAAAGCGACATTAGCGTAAATCAGATTTCAAATGTGGTATTTTTCTCTATGTATATAACAATGTTACAGAAATTCTCTTCTTCACTAAACCTATATTCTTTATCTACATGCTTACTTAAAACTCTATGCTGAATTATTTCTCGGTCTCTCTGAATTCACTGAACAATTTCATGTCAGCGTGTATACTGAAGACCAGCTGTTCACTGAAAAATATGAATAAAAAATCACTATACTTTAATAGTGGGTTTGGGCGATGATATATACCCAGTGATTTTGTAAATAAAAGTTGCAGATGACACGAAAATTAGATTTCAGTGTGTGTTCTGGCTCATATGTGGGTCAGTCGTGCTCATTCTTCTTTTCTTTTATTTAGTTGTTACTAAGTTTTTTGGGGTAACGCTGGCTAATACAATTATATATTATTCAGATGTAAATTATGATTTGACATCTATATACTCTATTTTGTTCTTACCACCCAAAGCCCAGTTTCCTTCAGCTACTGTATATTTGGTCCCCTTTTACCCACTTCACCTTTCTTCTACTCCCCCTGTATTTAACTACCTTTGCCTTGTCAAACTACCCTCTCCTCCCCAGCAATACACTTTGGTAACCGCAAGTCCTTGTGTGTGCCCATGAGCTTCTGTTTGCTTGGCCTGTTCATTTGTTGCTTGTAGGTTTATATCCCACATAAAAGTGCTGTCATGTGATTTTCAAGTTTTCCTCTCTGGCTCTTTCACTTAGCATGATTATCTCGAGGTCCATCCATGTTGTTTCAAATGGCGGTATTTCATCTCTTCTGATGGCTGAGGAAAATATTTCATTGTATATATGTACTAGTTTTTTAGCCTATCGTCTATCATAGGACACTTGGCCTGCTCCCATGCACTGGCCCCTGTGAAGAATGCTGCTATGAATACCGATGTTCAAATATCTTTTCGGAAAAAGGTTTTCAAGTCTTTGGGGAAAATACCCAGTAGAGGGATTGCTGGATCATATGGTACATCAATTCTTAGTTTTCTGAGGAAATTCCATAGTGTTTTCCATAGTGGCTTTACCAATTCACAGTCCCGCCCGCAGTGTATGACGCTTCCTGTCTCTCTGCATCCTCTCCAAAATATGTTGTTATTTCTCCTGCTCTTTGCAGCTATTCTAACAGGTGTGAGATGGTGTTTCATTGTAGTTTTAATTTGCGCTTTCCTAATAGCTGGCATTGTTGAGCATCTTTTCACATACTTGTTGACAATTTATATGTCCTCTAGGAGGAAGTGTCTGTTCAGGTCCTCTGCCCATGTTTTGAAAGGATAGCTTGATTTTGGTTGTTGTTCTTGAGTCACATGAGTTCTTTGTATATTTTGGATATCAGGCCTTTCTCGGAGCCATAGCCAGCGAATGTATTTTTCCTTTCAGATGGTTTTCTCTTAACTTGTTGACGGTTCCTTTTGCTGAGCAGCTTTTTGGTTTGAGGTAGTCCCACTCGTTGTTTTTGCTATTGCTTCCCTTGCTTTTGAGGTCAAGTCCAAGGTCCTTGAGTATACTTCCTCTGTTTTCTTCTATGCATTTTATTGCTTCAGGTCTTTTATTCCGACCCCTGTTTGGAGAAGAGTATAAAGCGGAGAAGTCTCTCTATATTGTCCCCTCCCTGTTTGTTCATGGTCAATGCAGAATCATGTGGAAACATAAGAAAAGCCCCTAGAGACATGTGTGGATGTCAGTTCTACCTGGTGTTCATAATAAATCTCAAAAGACATACAGAGACCAAAGGAGAAGTCTACGGAAGGGAGAAGGACGCACACTGAGATTTTCATACATATTTTATATGGCTTCTCTCGAAATTTCTACAAGGCTGATTGCTGCTGCTCTTCATATGTGTTTATCACATACACACATGCATGCATGCATACACACATGCATACATACATACATACAAACACACACAAGAACACGTATGCATGTGTTTAGAACAGTCCATTCAAATTTCTACGCTGAAACACTGGCATTGTTTTGCTGATTGTCATGGGGTTGGCATTCCACCAAGGGGCAGTGAGCTGGCACTTTTACACTCTGCAATGGTGAATCTTTCTTAGAAAGGAAGTCCCACTTAGAAAACTACAAGGCGTCGGGATGCTCTCCACGTGACTCAGTCCCATGTCTGCAGCTAGACCTGGATATGGCTGGAAGACATGCCAGAGACATGCCAATGTGGCCTGGGTGTCCTCACAAAACGGCACTCTCAGGGCATCCAGATCTGCTACGGGGTGGCTGACAGATCACAGGTCAGTGACTTGAGTGATCAGGTGGAGGCTCATGTCCATGTCAGGCATACCTGAACATGAGACAAAGCATTGTTTCCAAGCACCTGCCACTGACAAGAAACTCTACTGGCACCACTGGTGTCTCTGACCTTGGTTTTGTCATCAATTCAAAGGGACATTGCAGCAGCCAAAAAGTCAACAGAAAGCTGAGACTCAGAAGAGTGGCAGTGGAAAGATTAGGAAAGATCCCCACAAACAAGGATGTGTCATGAGAGACCAGTGTCAGCTGTACACTGGTATTCACGGATAACCTGATCTGATATCAAAGCTGGCCTGTGAAGAAGGCTGATGGGGAAAATTATAGATTCCTTTCAAATACATCACTGGAGTACAGCTCTGTAGGTACCCAGGTTTGACAGTCAGACAAACGAGTGGGTTCTAGGGCCAATGGAACCTGAAACTGCAATGGGAGGCAGAAATGACAAAGCTGAGGCCGTGCTACTTTATACACTTCATGGGAAGTCAAGGTGATTTAAAAAAACAAAACTACAGAAAAATATTAGAAGGCAGAAGAAAAGAGAAAGCTCAAATATGATATGGGTTGACTCTTTCAAAGAAGCTACACACACAAGTTGACAGGAGCTGAGCAGGACTGCGGGGGACAAGACAGTAGGAACAGCACTCATTCACTGAGTCACCAGGAGTTTGTGTGAGTCAACGCATAACACACACACACACACACACACACACACACACACACACACACACAGAACAACCACAACAACAACGACGCATTTATTTAATGACAACCATAACGATGGATCATGCACTGGGTAATGTAATTTTTGAAAATTAGGTGAAAGTCTGTTTAAAAATGCTACAAGAGATGAGGTATATCAGAGACCAGATAGAGAATAATTCAGAAATGAAAAGAAAGAACTCAAGAATTAAGAAAAACAGAACTTAAAAATCCCTGCCGTAATGAAATAGAAACTAGAAGAAACACGGTGACAATAATGACATGGGAGATTTTTTCAATGGGATCACTATCGCAAAAGAAATGCAGCAAGACAGGATAAAATGGCCACAGGGATCTAAAGATGCAGAGAATCAATAAGATCAATCTGATACCTAACAATCTGAATACCTGAAAAACAAAAACCAAAGCAATGATACAAAGCAAGTATTAACACTTTACTCATCTCTGGGAAAAAAAATGCTTTGAAATTCTCTATGAAGACAACACTGAGGACACACTTGGAATGCAAAGAGCATGCGATAAACTTTGCTTGTAAGATAGAAACAAATCATTTAGGCGTCAAGAATCACAGACCAAATGATGTATAATGAAGAACATTACAAAGTGATCAACCTTTGTTGAAAGAAATACTGTGTCTTAAGAAAATAGAGCAACATGTTGAAATACTCAATGGAAGAAATGCAGAGTCAGGAACTTGATACCAGCCAAGCTTACCTTCAGGTATAAAACAGCCTGACATCCAAGTCACAAGATCTTGTGTGATAGTGTCCCACAATCAATGGAATAAAGAAACCTCAAAGAAAAAATCCGCAGAAGGACTCTGACAGAAAGACAGCTGGAAAGGACTGCGTTTATAAAGCTTCAATGAAAGTTGTATGAAAGTTGAGTGATGCTCGTGTGGTCACTGGGGTGACTGTCTCACAGGAATGCATTCAGTTCTAACTCAGGTATTTTCTGATATCTATGCTTGATTGTATAGAAGAACACTTTTAAAGCCACTAGCAAAAGATCGATGTCATTTAGCATATAAAAACACTTCTCTATTAAATAGATATGTACCTAAATCTGGCGCTTGAACTCTATACCATACAAAACTAAACTCCTACTAAGGGAAACACCCCAAGAGAGCAGCAGCAGGGAGCCTCCTATTCTCGATCCTCACTGAAAGTCCCTGACACTGTGGAAGCTCCATCTCCTCGGAGGCCCTTCCTGACACCTCCAATCATGACCATCACAGGTGTCAACAAGCACCTGCAAGGAAAACACAGGATTTGCAATCACTGCGAAGCCACAAAAACAAATGGAGGAGCACTCGTCGAGGGGGGCATGCAGGGCTGAAAAGTTTCCTCAGACCTTTGAAGGTGACCTCAGGCCTCCATCCCAAGGGTTCAAGTTTGAGGAAGAATAGTCAGTTCTCTTCTCTAGGACACAGTGTTCGTTGCATCGCAAAACCTAGCCCACAGAACAACTGAGTGATGGAGGCAGATGTTCCACGTGAGAATGACATTGGGTATTCTCAGCAAGCGTGTCTGATAATACTAGCCTTCTAAAGAAAAATTCACGGGAAATTCACCCCAAAAATCCCCGGAAGCTCCTCTTGACTCCGATTCCTCCAGTCACGGGTGTGGCATGGGGAGGAGCATGCAATAGGGAGGATCCCAGCCCAGCACATGCCAAGGAGGGGAGAGCCACTTGGAGGCTGTCCATGAATAGAAAGGCATTGGGAGTGAAGGAAGTGGCAGCACTGGCACATCATGACCATTCGAAATGCCATGAGACCTACTCAGAGGTTATGTTCTCTACTGAATAGATTCTTTGTGGCATGTGAACAGAGATTCTACAGCATGTTTATCCATTAAGAAGCTAGAGCACATCATTCTGGGTGGTGATGGGATTTGTATACAGGTTATTTGAGGTGTATACTTTCAATAATGAATGTGCACATCCAAACTCTACAGGTGATTACTATACTCACTTGGTTGTCTATCCATTCATGATATGATGGAGAGGGGCATGGAGGTTAGAAAGTTGGAATCAGCGACTCTGGTCTTTACAGGAACAACCATCAAGGGAAACACTCAACACACAAAAACTTACACACACACACACACACACACACACACACACACACACACACATGCACACACAGAATGGATTCACATGTTCACACACTCACTTCCATGCACACAAACATACACCACCTCGCTGGAACTGGAGATCACAGCCATCGATCCGTACCTAGACTATCAGTTTCTTTCACCACGTCCCTCCTTCTCATTACGAGCTGGAAGCTGAAATCAAAGTGGCTCTCTAAACTGAAGCCTGACAGAATACCTCCCTTTCTCAGTTTCTTCACTTTCCCTCAGCAAATGAAGGATTCTAGAATATGTACTGTCTCCATGGGAAGGGGAATGACTTGAAAAGACAGAAAATACTAGGAGGGTCACATCATGCCCAGTCCCATTTGCAGAGGCCTTGGCTTCAATCAGAGACATTAGAAAACCAGATGGCAAACCCTGCAAATGTCTACAGAACCCACCAGCAAACACAGGACAAACCGACTCAGGCCGAATGTTATGAGATTTCTCTAGAGGAACTGCCCTTCTGTGCCATATTGGCTTGGCAATTACATACTTCTCTACCAAAAAGGAAAAACTGCTAAGATAAGGAAAGCTCCCTCCATACAGTTTCTAACTGCTGCTGTCAAGTTTGAAAGCCCTTTCGGATCCGTTTTCAGTTAGAACGACACCCTCACTCGACAGTCTCGCCACCACGCAAAAATCTGTGTCTTCGGGAATGCACATACTCCCCTTTTCATATGGTAAATTACTGATCAAGAAATAAATTTCCATGTATCTCGCAGGAGAAAGAGAGAGCTGACTTACTAAGGGATGCCAACTTATCTGCCCTCTCACGAGGAGGCTCCGCCCGCAGGATTTCAGGGAAATCTGGGAGGACTCAGACTGACTGTCAGTCCTTGCTGCTGCTGATTATGAAGGCCTAGGGAGCTCTGCTGAGTGCTGACAGAGGCAATACTATACTGATGAGGGTGGTGGGTAACTATGAACTTAGCTGCTGCTGGGCCCTCCTCCTAGCTTGAGAAAGGAAGGCCAAGGAGAAGAACAGAAAAGAAAGGAAACAAAAATGTGCTTCGGGCCTTCTGAACAGAACTGAATCAGTGTGAAATAATCTAACAAAGAGTCAACAAGGCAATCACACTAAGCATCAAAGACAGAGGCCTGACTCCATCGGCCTCTTTTGAAAGCTAAATTGCGAGTATCTTCTTCATTTCCTCCAAAATCATTTTTTCCTACATAATCCACACATGCTATGCTGTACTCATCGAAACACTTAAGAAAGTCTTCTACGTGATGCCAGAAAACATACTGTTGATATAACTGACTTCTACGTAATGACTACACCATTATCTTTATTCACCCATCCTTCTCATTAAGTGTATCAAATACAGAAGATTTGGAAACAATGAAATCCCATTATGTAGCATTGATGCTATCATCTCTGGTCACCTACACCCTGTCAATTTTTCTCTACTGTGTGTGTGTGTGTGTGTGTGTGTGTGTGTGTGTGTGTGTGTGTGTGTGTGTGTGTGTGTGTGTGTCATTGAGTCCTGCCTGTCCAGTCTCTCATAGGCCGGAGACTGTGGTACAGTTCCTTACGTGGGAAAGGCATGGCGGAGCCAAGGCTCTCTCTATGCCAGCTGGGAAGAAGATTTGCAATATGGGCACCATGACTCCTCCAGCTTGACTCTGAGTTCTCACGTGCCACCGTCCCTTGCGTACATGAGGACAAGCTTTGCATGTTTCCATGATTTGCTGTGATGTGATTACCTTTGATTTTTAACTCTTTGGGGCAGAGGCTGAGGGGTGACCACAATACCGACAGGTGCTGATCCAGATTGTTCCTCATGGGGCCTCACACCTCTCAGAATCTATGTGCTGACCTGCACCATGAGGACCTTATATGTGCCTTTCACACCAATGTATACATATAGATACATACATATATGTATATTTCATCACCAAATCATACAACCTGAGCGTGACTGCAATTGATGCCTGTCACTACGTTTCTCCTTTTCAAGACGTGAGGACTCCACAGATGTTAGAGGGGCCTGACTGACAACCCATGAAACATCTTGAGGAGAAGTTACTGTCTCAGGTTTCTGATCCGATTGAAACAGAAGTTTCCTCCTTCCTCTTTTCACGTGGATGCTTCCTGATGCCCCACATTCTACCACTTCCCAGGACAGGTTTCTACAAAGACAGTCTACAGGCTCATGATACATCGCCTCCTTGATGCCTCAATTTAGCATCCTGCAGTTACCATGATTCTCTTTCTGGCATCTACCGCAAGTTTGAATTAGGTCATTTTCTTTGCGACTGTAAAATACCTGTCTCTGAAAGCGGACTGCAAGTTATGTGAGGGCAGGAGAGTCATTGGCACGTAATACTTTCCGAAGATATAAACTCCCCTTGGGAATTTCCTCAGTTGGGATAGAACCAGCCAGTCTAGGCAGAATGCTTATCCATCCCTCTCCTACGTTGCACATCCATTCTGAGGGAGACATGAACCCGACTACAAATTAAGTCTTGAAGAGGAGAGGCAGTACAAAGGTGCTACAAACAAGAGATTCTGAATGATACCTAGCAGAAATGCTAGCGTTCGGGTCAAATAATTCCCTTAGCTCAATTTCCCCACTCACCCAGGAACCATAATTCTTTGCCCAGAACACGCTGCTCTCCTGGACTCTGACACAGAACGGAACAGGGACAGCATGAGTCAGGGAATTGGTGATAAAAGAAGAGGGATGGCAGATGAAAAAAGGAACTCGAGGAGGGGGTGTGAATTTAAAAACAAATGGAAGGTTTTCCATTGAGTAAAGGATGTCCACTAAGGCTGCCAGGGAAGATGGCATTTCTCAAATGCAAAGACAGAGTCTATTTCTCAGGCGGACAGAGATGATCGCTATGAAGACACACAGATGCTTCCACGAGCTTCCACGGGTCCCCTTTAGACCTGGACCTACAAGTTCCCTAAGGAAGAGGCCTGGCAAGCAAGCAGAAGGGGACACCCAGAATGGGGACAGCCGTCCTTGACCCCGCCTGGATCAGCGAACCCGCGCGAACCAAGGAGGGGGTGGGGTGGGTGGAGGGGGTCCCGGCGGTCACGCTGCTCAGGACACACGCTGACTGACGCCAGGGGAACCGCGAAGAGCGCGAGCCGCACACTTACCAAGGCAGGACGAGCGCCTAGGGGAGAGGATGCACCCAGGCCACTGGCTGGGCTGGGCGGCTGGAGACCAGGTGTGGCCTTGGACGCAGACAGGGGCGTGGCTGCTGGCGGGGAGAAGGCGGGACTTCCCGCCCAAGGCCAAGGCTGGGGCTCTGGGCAAAAGGGATGTCTCCCAGGGCAGGAGCCAGGGCGGGTTGAGCAAGCTCGGGTGATGCTGCTCAGGACCTACTCTGCACGTTTTTCTGGCTGTGCTCATGTGGCAAGTGTGTGCGCATGTGGGTATTTAAGAAACATGAACGTATCTTCTACATGGACATCCTCCTGGGAGGCTGAAGGTAGGGCAAAATGAGAGGCAGGAAAAACAGGGAAGTGGAGCCTTTGGCTGAAAGCTGTATGAATCCAGCGTGTCGGACATATTCGAAAAGGAAAAGGGAAATGCACGCTAGGTTTCAATAACAGAGTTTCATTGAGTCCTCTTGCCCATCATCCACCGAGGCAAGTTCCCAAATTTTGAAATACTACAAGACCATCTCAGCACATGTGTTCATATATGCTGCTACTGTCTTCATCTTTGATGTTGGATTTTTAACTTTTGTAATGAAGTTTATATGATATAATATATTTATTTATTTCTTTATGATGGGTATATTTTTTTCTTTATTTATTATGGGTATGTCAGTTAGTGGCTTTACTAACATAGATATTCCCATAATAAATAAAGAAAAAATACATACATAAGTCATCTTGTGTCTCCCAACTCACATTTATCTCTGATTCAGTTTGCATCACTTTGGGTTTATTTATTTATTTATTTATTTATTTATTTATTTATTTATTTATTTATTTTACAAAAAGGGCTTAATGTCATTTTGCTATTCAACATCCTTTAATGACTTCTTATAACTTTAAAATTCAGTTCTAAAAAAAAGCAACTCAATCTCTGAAAAGATTTAGTCTGACAGTGTTATCAGTTGATTCTTAGCTTACCCTACATGCACTCCTGGTCTCAATACACTGTCTGTGTAGCTCTGTCTTCATACCTTTCTTCATATCTCTTTAGTTCTAATAATGCTTTTCTTCTGACAACACTACTGACAATCACCAACTTAAAGATTCCTCTCTTCAGATTTTTCAGTTCATTCATAAAGTTAACTTCCAAGGCAAAAGTATGTTTTTCTGTATTCTTCTCAGTGCACAGAATTCCAATGTCTACATAAGGGTGTGCACATCAGAGAACTGTGTTAGATATTTTTTGAGTAAATGACTGTAACAATGAATACATGGCAAGCAGTATTTCAGTTTCTCAAAAAATTAGAAATAATTTTAAATCACCTTTTGATCCAGCAATCCCAGTTCAGGATTGAAGAAATATCTGTACTCCCATATTCTCTGCAACAACGTTCACAATAGCCAAGATATGGAAACAATCCAAATGTCTATAGATAGATGAATGAATAAAGAAAACATGGTGAATACATACAGTGGAATAGTATTCAGCTTTGAACATAGAAGCAGGCTACTTCATAAGAGGTTTACATTCATTAATTAAGTACATAGTTCAGTCTGTTGAGCAAGCATATGTTTGCTGTCGATTGGTTTATGGATTTACATAATTGAGAGAAGCAATAGGTACAACACGTAAATATTAGAACAATAAAAGAAAGGAAAAGTAGAATTATTAAGGCAACTTGCCATATTTTTTCCAAATAGTTAGCCTATTCATGCTGCCAACCAACTAAAAAGGTCACTGAACAGATTAAATCCTGCTTCCTCTGTAGGGACTTGTTGAAGCCAAGTACCTTCTTTTATAATAATTTCTAAACGCGTTTCTACTTCTTGACTAAGTGATTTAATCGTAATAAATAAATAAATATATAAATAATCTTTAATATATACTTCATAACAAAAGTGAAAAATCCAATATCAAAGATGAAGACAGTTGAGGTAGTAGAGACGGTCCTTGTATGATGAATGTTAGTAAAGCGACTAAGTGATGTAATCGTAATAAATAAATAAATAAATAAATAAATAGATAAATAAATGAAAATCTCTTATATATAACTCATAACAACAGTTAAAATTCCAATGTCAATGTTGAAGGCAGTAGAGTTAGCAGAGACCGTTCATATATGATGAAAGTTAATAAAGCTACAAACTGATGTTCTAGTAATAAATAAATAAATAAATAAATAAATAAATAAATAAATACTTAGATAAATAAATAAATAAAAATTTCTTATGTATACTTGATAACAAAAGTTAAAAATGTAATATCAAAGATGAAGAGAGTAGACCTTGTAGAGACCGTCCATATGAGTAATGTTAGTAAAGTGACTAAGTAATGTACTCGTAATAAATAAATAAATAAATAAATAAATAAATAAATAAATAGATAGATAGATAGATAAATAAATATAAACCTCTTATATGTACTTCATAAGAAAAGTTAAAAATCCATTATTAAAGATGAAGACAGTAGAGGTAGGAGAGACGTTACGTATATGATGGATGTTAGTAAAGCGACTAGGTGATGTACTCGTAATAAATAAATAAGCAAACAAACAAACAAACAAACAAATAAATATATAAAATTTTTTATATATACTTCATATGAAAGGTTAAAAATTCAGTATCAAAGCTGAAGACAGTAGAGGTAGGATAGACGGTCCATATATGATGAATGTTAGTAAAGCGACTAAGTAATGTACTCATAATAAATTAATAAATAAATAAATAATAAATAAATAAATAAATAAATAAAAATCTCTAATATATATTTCATAACAAAACTTTAAAATCCAATATCAAAGAGGAAGACAAGAGAGGTAGTAGAGACAGTCCATATATGATGAATGTTAGTAAAGCGACTAAGTGATGTATTTGTAATAAATAAATAATAAATAGATAAATAAATAAATAAATATTAATCTCTTATATATACTTCATAAGAAAAGTGAAAAATCAAATATGAAAAATGAAGGTAGTGTAGGTAGTAGATACGGTCTATATATGAGGAATGTTAGTAAAGCGAATAATTGAGATCCTGTAATAACTAAATAAATAAATAAATAAATAAATAAATAAATAAATAAAATGTCTTATATATACTTCATAGCAAAGCTTGAAAATCTAATATCAAAGATGAAGACAGTAGAGGTAGTAGAGACGGTCTATATATGAGGAATGTTAGTAAAGCGAATAATTGAGATCCTGTAATAAATAAATAAATAAATAAATAAATAAATAAATAAATAAAAATCTCTTATATATACTTCATAACAAAATTTAAATATATAATATCAAAGATGAAGAGAGTAGAGGTAGTAGAGACTGTCCATATATGATTAATGTTAGTAAAGCAACTAAAATTTACTTGTAATAAATAATTAAATAAATAAATAAATATAAATTTCTCATTTATTCTTCATAACAAAATTTAAAAATCCAGTATCAAAAATGAAGACAAGACACTAGAAGCACTAGAGACTGTCGATATATGATGAAGTTAGTAAAGTGACTAAGTGATGTACTCGTAATAAATGAATAATTAAATAAATAAGTAAATAAATAAAAATCTCTTATTATACTTTATTACAAAATTTAAAAATCCAATACCAAAGATGAAGACAGTAGAGGTATTAGAGACGGTCCATATATAATCAATGTTAGTAAAGCACTAATGATGTACTCGTAATAAATAAAAATAAATAAATAAAAAAATAAACAAATAAATAAGTAAATAAATAGATAAATAAATATAAATCTCTTATATGTACTTCATAACAAAAGTTAAAAATCCAGTATCAAAATGAAGAGAGTAGAGGTCGTAGAGACGGTCCATGTATGATGAATGTTAGTAAAGCGACTAAGTGATGTAATCGTAACAAACAAACAAATAAATAAATAAATAATCTCATATATACTTCATAACAAAAGTGAAAAATTTAATATCAAAGATGAAGACACTTGTGGTAGTGGAGATGGTCCACGTATGATGAATGTGAGTAAAGGGACTAAGTGATGTACTCGTAATAAATAAAAAAATAATAAAATAAATAAATAAATAAATAAATAAATAAATAAATAAATAAATAAATAAAAATCTCTTTTATATACTTCATAACAAAAGCGAAAAATCCAATATCAAAGATGAAGACAGTAGTGGTAGCAGAGATGGTCTATATATGATGAATGTTACTAAAGCGACTAACTGTTATACCCATAATAAATAAATAAATTAATTAATGCTTACATACATACATATGTTCATACATACATACATAAATATATCTATTATATATACTTCATTACAAAAGTTAAAAATCCAATATCCACGATGGAGATAGTAGCAGCATATATGAACACAGATGTTGAAAAAGTCTTGTAGTATTTCAAAATTGGGAACTTGCCTCGGTGGATGATGGGCAGGAGACAATGAAACTCTGTCGTTGAAACATAGCATGCATTTCCCTCTTCCATTTTCGATTATGTCCGGCACGCTGGGTTCATACAGCTTTCATGCCAAAGACTCCACTTCGCTGTTTTTCCTGCCCCTCATTTTGCCCTACCTTCAGCCTCCCAGGAGGATGTCCAGACAGAATCTCCATTTATGTTTCTGAAATACCCACATGTGCACACACTTGCCGCATGAGCACACCTAGAAAACCGTCCAGAGTAGGTCCTGAGCAACATCACCCGAGCTTGCTCAACCCGCCCTGGCTCCTGCCCTTGGAGACATCCCTTTCGCCCAGAGCCCCAGCCTTGGCCTTCGGCTGGGAGTCCCTCCTTCTCTCCACCAGCAGCCACGCCCCTGTCCGCGTCCAAGGCCACACCTGGTCTCCAGCAGCCCAGCCCAGCCGTGGCCTGTGTGCATCCTCTCCCCAGGCTGTTGTCCTGCCTTGGTTAGTGTGCGGCTCGCGCTCTTCGAGGTCCCCCCGTGGCAGAGTGTGTCCTGAACAGCGTGACCGCCTGTCCCCACCTTTACCCACTCAAGCCCTCCTGGGTTCGCGCGGGTTTGCTGATGCCTCCAGAGACTTGTGGGCTGTCCCCATTCCGGGGCGCCGGGGGTCATCTTCTGTTTGTTTGCCAGGCCTCTTCCTTAGGGATCTTGTAGTTCCAGGTCTAAAGGGGACCTGTGGAAGCTTGTCGAAGCATCTCTGTGTCTTTATAGTGATCATCTCAATCCGCCTGAGAAATAGACTCTGTCTTTGCGTTTGAGAAATGCCAACTTCCCTGGCAGCCTTAGTGCACATCATTTCCTCAATGGAAAACCCTCCATTTGTTTCAAAATTCACACCCCTTCCTAGAGTTCCCTTTTTCATCTACCATCCCTCTACTTTTATCACCAATTCCCTGACTCTCCTTGTCCCTCTTGGGCTCTCTCTCAGAGACCAGGAGAGCAGCGTATTCAGGGCAAAGAATTATGGTTCCTGGATGAATGAGGAAATTGAGCTGAGGGAATTATTTGGCCCGAAGGCTAGAATTTCTGCTCGGTATCATTCAGAATCTCTTGAGCCAGGTATCATTGAGAATCTCTTCAGAACAATGGATTTCACAAAGCATTGCCATAGCTGGATACAGACAGATCACTGAAAGTTTGTGTGCTGCCTGCGAGATTGTGGAGATAGAACAGAGACTTCGAGGAGGTGGAATGGACCCTGGGCGACATCGTTTAGAAGGGTTTGGTGGTTGCTTTTGAGTGTCGTGGTGTGGGGGACACAGACTAAGGGGAGATCCTTCTCAGAGGAAATCAGACTCTGTCCACTGCCCCTGTACTGTGTCGAGATGGAGGAGGCAATAGATGAGACTGAATTTTGTGGAAGAAGGACGTGGGCAGGGAAGGTGCACACTCAGAGCCAGAGAAGCCTGGGTGGACTGTCTTGCAGGGCTTAGCTCAAATGCTTGCTCGGAGCAATCATCAGCAAAGAGTGGAGACCTCAGCATTCATTCATTAAATTCAAACAGAACCACATCCTTGGATCGTGGTCATCAAGTGCACATCCATGGTTGGTTCCAAAATGAAAGTTAAGTGTTAGAATGTTTTTCTATGGGACTTGGTCCAGAAGATTCTGAGTTGGTTGGGAGTCGCCAGAAAAGTAAAGTGGGTTCTCCGTTGCAAAGTTGAAGTCTGCAAGGCTTAGCCTCCTCCTTCAGGACATCTGCTCCCTCCCACAAACACCTGGACACTGTAGCCTTTGACTGAGACACTGAAGGCATCTCGTCATTCAAGAACAAGGGCATGGTCTCAGGCGTCTTAGAAGTTTCTGTTCTCTGCGTCCCGGATACTGTCCACGTTTTCGTCCCTGATTTCTACTCATCGATGTGGTGTGGTGTCTCTGGGCAAATTGCTTCATCTCTGCCAATTTCTATGCCTTGTATTGTCAATTGTGCGCCACTGCTCCTTCTTTGTCTTCCCTGCTGTACGGCTGATGTGAAGATTTCAGGACATGATAACAGATGCTCTCCATGAACTGGAAAGCATCGCCTCATGCAAAGGAGGAAAGTCACCTTCCAGCCTGCCTTGCTGTGGCGGCATTTCAGGCCCCTCACTGCGTTCAGCCACAACCAAGGCTCTAGTGTAACGTTGTAATTTTTCAATGATTGTACCGTTCTAGAGCAATGACATGACACCAGTCACATATCTTTTCTCACAGAACAATAACTACTAGGCCACCTTAATATTTGCAGGTCTCAGAACAGGGCCTTTAGGTCCAGAGGTTTCTCAAGAACTTTCCATGATATGTGCAGCTTAGAAACGAGGAAGAAGAGGTCCAAAAGAGATCACAGGCCGCCATCCCACAGTGTACGTCCTTCAGCGCAAAGTGAGGTAGGTACTGTGGAAATATGCTCCGTAAGTCAATTTAGGAACAGTGGTACATTGCAACTGTTTTCATTTTAAGAGAAAATGAAATGAATTCAAATCAATGCTCATTTTCATTGCATGGTTGCAATTTTAATATATCAACATTTAGGTAGTGCTCTCATTTCAGAGGAAAAGTTGCACCGATCAGTGAGAATGTGGTTGACGTTAAATCATAAGAAGGGTCTCTATCTCATGCTCAGGAATGATCTAATTTTGGACATGAGCTGAAGAGATTTCTCTGTGTCACAGTTTCTCTTGAGTTATCAAAGGAGAGACACTTTATTTCAAATAGGTGTAGAACAACGTCAAGTTTGACCACATAATACACCTACTTCCCATATCCCACATTTCACGTTTTGGCACAGCATATTACATTTGTGTGTTGCATTTCTTACAATTACTGAAATGATATTGACACAAATTCATTATTTAATAGTGTCCTAAATTTACATTCGGTCTCTCTCTGTCCTGGGAAAATCTTTGATCAGAAATCATGTATGACCCTTACACTGTCATGGAGTTATTTGTGCGCAAGTGTACATAGCGTGTTTGGTCACAGTAAACTATAGAAGGAAACAACTCTTATATCCATCCGTGAGTGGATAAACAAAATGTAATGGGTACTTGTAATGAAAGGGTATTTTACTTGTAGATATGATGCAGTCAGAAGAAGACAAATGTGTATGAACCCGCTGCAAATACTTCCCTGAAAATAGTCAATTCTTTCTGATGGAAAGTAGATATAATGAAGAACTGAAAGTGTGGCAGTGGGGTGATCTGCCCATGGGATCAGAGGATATGAGGTTAACGAAGACACATTTGGCTAGAGGTAGTAGAGATGGTCCGTAAATGATGAATATTAGTAAAGCGACTAAGTGATATACTTGTAATAAATAAATGAATAAATAAATAAATAAATAAATACAGATCTTTTATATATACTTTATTACAAAATTTAAAAATCCAATATCATAGAGAAGACAGTAGAGTTAGCAGAAATGGTCCATATATGATGAATGTTACTAAAGCGACTAACTGATATATCCATAATAAATAAATAAATAAATACATAAATACATACAACATACATACATACATACATACATACATACATACATACATACATACGTCTATTTCAAGAACAGTAGCTCTCTGTCTCCATCATATCCCCAATTTAATTACTATCCTTCTTTCCTCTCCATAGGAAATAGCTTCTGAGTTATACCTCCATGGCTTTTTTGCTTGTTTTTGAATAAAAATAAACATTATATAGTATAATGTCTATCCCATCCACAATCATGTTAACTCGCCCCCTCTCAGAGGAATACCTCCTGCTTGAAGAGCTGATCTCTTTACCTGCTCTGGGTACTAGTCTGTTAAAAGAACTACAATAGAAAGTGCCCGAGTATGGGCAGAGACTAACCCACCTAGTTTGGCAACGCATCAGCCTCCAATCATAGTGACTTTACTAAGTACTGCAGAACCCATTACGGTTCAGCAGTTCTGTCTTAGTCAGGAAGCAAGAACTGGCATTGCTGTGCATATCAGGGGGCTCCTGGATGAAGGAATCCTAGTACCCTGCCACTCCCCCTGGAACACTCCCTTGCTGCCAGTTCAGAAGCCGGGTACCCAGGATTATCGGCCAGTGCAAGATCTCAAAGAAGCAAACAAGCAGGTGGAGACCGTACACCCCACGGTCCCTAACCCTTATACTCTCCTGAGCCAGCTGCCACCTAGCCAGCAAGTATATACAGTATTGGACCTGAAAGACGCCTTTTTCACTTTGCCCCTGGCCAAGGGAAGCCAACCATTGTTTGCTTTTGAATGGGAAGATGCAGATAAACTGTACTCAGGACAGTTGACCTGGACCCGACTACCCCAGGGGTTTAAGAACTCCCCCACTTTGTTTGATGAAGGCCTAAGCTGGGACCTCATTGACTTTTGCCAGAGTCACCCTGACAGTGTCCTGTTACAATCTGTTGATGACCTTCTTCTAGTCTCTACTACGGAAGGATGCAGGCAGGCCACTGAGGACCTGCTAATAGACTTGGAGACTTAGGGCTACCAGGTATCTGCTAAGAAGGCCCAACACTGCACTCCCCAAGCCATCTATTTAGGATACAAACTGCAGGATGGCCACAAGGCCCTGTGAACCATGAAGTCAATTAAAGTCAAATGTTGAGCCTTATTAGCCGGCCAGCGACTGACCCTTCACCATGCAGAGTTAGAGAATCAGCCCCTGAGCCTCTGCAAGAAGCAGTTTATATAGCCTCAAACCATATCCTGGTTGTCCTATTTTGCTCCCCTGCAAGTAACCATGTTTACAGAAGCAGAAGTTGGCAGTTAGAATCTGTTTAGGACAACACACCTGACATCTGTTGTAAGGGGAGCTTCCAATCTTGCATAAACATGATCTTGTGGGTGGGTCACATGTACCACATTCTGATACTTAGTTTCTAAGTATTGAAGTACTGTTTTCCTTAAAGCTAGGGAGTAGGATGGGAGCTCTCTTAGCTCAGTGACCTATAAACTGGAAATGTTCAGGATCCCCTTCCTCAGAGTAGAAATATACTTGGGGAACAACATGGACTAATATACAAAAAAGTCCAGTACCCTGACATCAGTAGATTTGCTGGGGTAGTGGAGAGACTGAGGAATGTTGGAGGCTTGGGCTTGGGTGGGGGACGGCCCACTGGGTTTAATACAATGTTGGGGCCAATCGGCTTGGCTATCTGTCGCTGGCTGATCTACCATTATATGGTGATGAGTACACCTGGGTCAACCCACGTTACATACAAGCGAAATCCCCATGTTTTTCCTGTAGGCCAAGTTTGGGCATTTTATTGTTTTACAGTAAGGGTTATAGGGTTACATATCCCAGAGGTGGTACAGCTAGATTGAGAGAGGCAGCTGAGGGGGATATAATGGTCTCGACCCCCCAACTCAGGTACCCAAGGTGCAATGGTTTCACAGCCCCAAGGTGCACAATAAAATTGTCCTGACTCAAAGCACGAAGGGCTACTTTCCTTAGGGCAAATATAGAGCTGGGTGCCTTGGAGCCCTTGCTCTAGTTGAGTGCTCCCACACCTGGAGGTGGGTACTCCCAAGAGCGCCACGGCCTCTATAGCCGTACCCTTGGTGAGGGAAGTTAAATTTTAGGCCTAAGATTTCACACGAGTAAATGTTAAAAGTAAGTTGCCTTGTGGCATTTAGAATGGAAATAGGAATGCCAGTTTCTGTCCTGGTGACCTCCCAATCATATAACACAGCTTGGTGGGGATTACTAGGGCTACAGACAGAAGAGTAAGACAAAACCAATATGATCAGGAAGGCCCAGATGGGACCTTTGAGAGTTTTATCTTTAATGGGTCCTCTATCTGGCACATGGTCCATTGTTCTGACGCTTGAGGGGGTTGAGCTCTCTTAACTCTGGTGTGATGGAACCAGTGACGGTGCCTGGGTACCTTGACAATGGTGGGATTTGCAAAGATGATTGGGAAGGGTCCATTCCAGTGAGGCTCAAGTGAGGCAGGCTGCACTTTCTTAATCCATACCTTGCTACCTAGAGAGTGGCGGTGTGGTTGGGTAGGAGGCTGGGCTTGAATTCTGGTCACGAAGACTAGTTGGTGGGTCTCCTGTCATACTAGATGAAGGGACTGTAAAGACTTAAGAAGGGAGAAGTTACGGATGTCTGCAAGTTTATCTTCCCCTCATTTGGAGAGGAGTGGAGGGGTCTTCTGAACGTGATTTCATAGGGTGTGATGCCTTTACAATAGGGAGTGCACCATGCTCTTAACAGAGAGAAGGGAGGAGGAGGCTTACCCAGTTTTCACCAGTTTCTAGTTTAAACTTGGTTACCGTTTCCTTCAGGGTCCTATTCATCCTTTCTACCTGTCCTGAATTCTGAGGTCTGTAAATGCAGTGCTATTTCCAATTAATACCTAGAACCTTAGCTACTGTTTGGCTGGTCTGGGTAATGAATGTTGGCCTGTTGTTGGACTCCAGTGTGATGGGCAGGCTGAATTGGGGTAGTATCTCTGAAACTAACTTCTTTACTACAACCTGAGCTGTCTCCTGTTTTGTGGGGAAGGCTTCAGTCCATCCTGAATAGGTGTCTATGAATATAAGCAGATACTTGAATCTGTAGTTTCCTGGAGTAACCTCAATAAAGTCTAATTCCCAGAGTTCTCCTGGAGCTTGTCCATGAAGTCTGGTACCTTGTTGAAGTTGCTTTGGTGGTCCTTGATTAACTCGTGCACAGATGTGACGTCGAGAAAGCCTGGTGTAATTTGGAGATATAGAAGTCCCTCCTCAGGAGTTCTACTAATTTTGTTCTCCCTAGATGAGTACCTTGGTACAGCTGCCAAATGAGGTCTCAGCCTAAGTCTTCTGGGAAGAAGACATGGCCATCTGGGAGTTCTATCCACCAGAGGAGTTTTGTTTTCCCCCGAGATGGTTATACAGTTAGGTTTCTCCTGAGTGTACATGGGGCATTATCTAATACTCTTGGTGGCATGACTGGTAAAACATCAATAGGCCCCACTGGTTTTCGGGCTGCTTACCTAGCCGTAAGGTCTGTAAACATAATGCCTCTGGCTATTTCGAATCTGAGTTCTGGTGGCTGGGGCAATGGATGATCGCCACCTTCCTGGGCAGCCAAATGACTTCTAGGAGGGCTAGAATTTCCTCCTTGTTCTTAATTTCTTTTCCCTCAAAAGTCAAAAGGCCTCATTCCTTGTAGAGGGCTCCATGCACACGAGCTGTGGCAAAGGCATACCTGCTATCAGTATGTATGTTTACAGTCTTTTTCTTTCCCCACTGCAGGGCTTGAATTATTACTATTAGTTCAGCCCATTGTGCTGAGGTTCCATGGCTCAGAGCCTGTGCCTGAATAAGTCTCATTGGTCACTACAGCCTCCCCAGCATACCTGATTCCTTCTGTGACGAAGCTGCTTCCATCTTTAAAAAGAGTGGCATCTGGATTCAGCCAGAGGTCATCTGTCAGGTCCAGTCAGGTTCAAGTGATGCTTTCTAGGATCTTGAAATAGTTGTGTGTAGGCTGCTTGGGGTCATCATCTGGCAGCAGAGGGTGGCCAGGTTGAGAGCAGCAGTTTTCAGAAACTGAATGTGGGGCTTATTGTTGTAAGTAGGACTTTAGTCATTTTCTTAGTCTGGGTGATATTACCTTCATCCCGGTTGTTGAAGATGCACTGGGCTACCTCAACTAGCTGAGTCAAATTCTTGTCCTTAAACCTTCCTAACCTTTGTTACTTCGTTTTCCTAATATCTGGGGCTGACTGACTGACAAAAGCAATGTTTTATTTTTAGAGTCATTCTAGAAATGCCACTGGCAATTCTTCCTTGGCCTGAATGACTTTGCTTACCTTAGAAAGGTTAGTAGGTTTTCTGGCGGCAGACCAGAGGCCCTGGAGCAGAAGCTGGTGATACCAATCGAGAGCCTCCTTACCTTGTTTGGTGTTGGGGTCCCAAGGTGGATGGGTATATGGGAGGACATGGTGGACACAGGTGGGATTAGTGGTGGGCTGCCCATTTGGGTCATGCACAATCTTGGCAGCCTCTCAGAGAATCTATTCTCATTCCTCCAAGGCAAAAAGGACCTGGCGAAGCTGCTGACAGTCATCCCAGGTAGGCTGATTGGTAAAGAAAATATCTCCTCTGAAGGAGAGATTAGTCTCTTGTAGTTTCTCTGAGAAGGAGGGGTTTTGATACTTCCAGTTATATAGGTCACTGGTGGAGAAAGGCACATAGATCATAAGAGGCCATTGAGGTTCAGCACCTGGAGCGGGTACTAACTACCGGAGCGGGAGGATAGCTGAGGCTGAGGGGGATGTGGAAGAATCGGATTGGGGTTTGGAGCCAGTTGGTAAATAGTCCCTCCCCAAGTATGTGGGTGACTTTGAAGGGGTTCGACTTCCTTATTATGGGGAGACAGAAAGGTGGCAGGTTAAAAACCAATAGGTCCTCTGGAGGGGCCTGTAAAACAAGGTAAAGGCACTTAGACTTCTGCCCAGGGGATTTCTTCTTTTGTGTCAGAAGAACAGACTTGGATGGTTCCTTTTATCTCTGGTCACAACAGCACTCCTTTAAGTACTTGGGCTTATCATTGAGGATATCAACCCACACATTGATGTATGGAGCCTGATCAGGGTGTCCAGGGTTGCTGTAGATGACCCACATGATCTGAAAAGCCACCTGAAGGTCAAGGTCTTCAGAACCCACATTATTGTTCCTCTTTTTACTGAAGGAAGTGGTCCAAAAATTATAAACATTTTACTAAATTAGGGTAGGTGAAGTAATAATAGAGATGACCTAGTTACTTTAAATATGTTCAAGCCTGCTGATGAGGACAAATTAAATTCCAGAATTTCAATGAAGCTTACTAAATCTTCTAATTGAGATATTGTCTAATAAAGACAAGTGCCAGAAACTTGAAAATTAAGTGTCATTCTGAATTTACAAAATGTGAAAAGTGATTAAATAAACTGCAGGTATCCTATAATAACTACACCATCTGGTACAGTATTTACTAGTCACATACAGCTATTGAGATCTTGATATATGGCTAATGAAAATGAGGAACTAAATTTTAATTAAATTGAGGTGTGCTATGATTATGAAATACATACCGATTTCAAATGCTTTAATATAAAAAGAATGTAAAATATTTTATCAATACTTTTTATGTTGATTTCATGTTAAAATGATACTTTAAATATATTAGGTTAAGTAAAATATATTAGGTTAATAAAATAATTGAACTTTATTTTTACATTTTTACATGTGGCTAGCAGGACATTTAAAATTATATGTGTATATAGCACTGTATTTCTGCTGAAAATATACTGTTCTACAGCAGATAATTAATAAGTTTAATAAACAATTTATTAACTTAATAAATATAATTAATTATAAACAAGTAAAAGAAAATCTAAAGATCATGAAATTCTAGCTTGGTTTTACTGAGAATAAGATATGTCAGACTAACATTTCCTTCTTTGACATGGTAACTGGGCCAATAAATCAGGAGAATCAAGAGCCCTGGTGTGAATGAATTTTAGTAAGAAATTTGAATTTTTCTTAATCATGAGTATATGGACGGAGTATAGACTAGCTGAAAACCCACAGCACTGAATAATGAATTTATTCAAACTCAAAACAGATTTCTGGACTCACCAGACTCTGAATTCTCTGGAAGCCCATCTTCTAAATGAATATTTAAATGAAGAAGTAGACCAGTGTTTTCTTATTGTATTAACAAAACTGGGAGATAAAGTATTAGATAAGAAAATCAGGGTCTCAAAACACACTGAACAGTGACTTGAAATTTCTATGAAAAAATTAGGAATGAAAATACCATTTTTCATATAGTGGATAAAGGAGAGCCTCTTCAATAAATGGTGCTGGAAAACTTGGAAAACGACCTGCAAAAGAATGAAACTAGACTGTTGTTTATTATCACACACCAAAGTTAACTCAAAATGGATTAAGGACCTGAATATAAGGCTGGAAACAATACAATGCATAGAAAAAAAAAAAAAGAAACTCATACAAATCAACAACAACAACAACAACAAAAAAAACATACAATCTAATTACAAAATGGGCAGAGGTCCTACACAGACACTTCTCCCAAGAAGACAGACAAATGGCTAACAAACATACAAAAGGATGCTCAACATCGCTAGCTATTATGGAAATGCAAATCAAAACGACAATCAGGTACCATCTCACACCTGTTAGAATGGCTGTTATCAACAGGAAAAGTAATAAAAAGTGTTGGAGAGGATGTGAAGACAAAGGAAGCCTCATAAGCTGCAGGTGGGACTGCAAATTGGTACAGCCACTGTGGTAAACAATATGGAGGTTCATTACAAATCTAAGAATTGATCAACCTTATGATCCAGCAATCCCTGTACTGGGTATTTAACCCAAAGACTTGAAAACACATATCTGAAAAGATATTTGCACACCAATGTTCATAGCAACATTATTCATGATGACTGGGACATCCTACAATAGATGTATCCTACAATAGATGATTAGATAAAGAAGCTGTGGTACATATATACAATGGAATAGTACTCAGCCATAAGGAGAAATGAAATACTGCCATTTGCAACAACATGGATGGACCTTGAGATAATCATGCTAAGCGAAATAAGCCAGAAAGAAAAAGTTGAAAACTGCATGATATCAATTACATGTGGGATATAAACCTAAAAACAACAAGCAAACAGGACAAATGAACAGAAACTCATGGACAGGGACAATAGACTAGTAGTTACCAGAGGGTTGTGGTGGAGGGGGAGGAAGGTGGGGTAAAGGGAGTCAGATATGTGGAGACAGAAATAAATCTAACTATGGTGGTGGACACACAATGCAATATATATTTGTGCAAAAGAGCTGGGCAGTAAGTTTTAGGTGTACACTTACTGCATTTCACTAAACAATGTCACCACAATAAAAAATTAAGTAAATAAACAAGTATAAGGCAAATTTCTTACAAGTATACTATAGCAAAACAGCTCTGAACTTCCTGAAACTCATTTTCTATGAAACAGGACTGAGCTAAACAAGTTCTCCCTCTCCCTCCCTCTCCCTCTCCCTCCCTCCCTCCCTCCCTCCCTCCCTCCCTCTCTCTCTCTCTCTCTCTCTCTCTCTCTCTCTCTCTCTCTCTCTCTATGAAGAGGGAATTTCAGGATTTTCATTAAAAGCTAACCAGCTGTTTTGTTCTACTTCTGTAAAGGTACTTGCTGCATGCAAGCGCTCATTGCAGAGATCTTTTTGATTGCACCTTGTCCTACTTGCCTTTTGCTCAACAAATGTAACACTTTGAACCATTTGTAACCCTAGCAGCTTATGCTTTCTGTAACAATTTGTATCTGTAGGCAACCCTTGACAACTCCCAGCCTTACCAACGTTACTACTGGTAGTCTCCATAGCAACCTCCCACCCCCCATTTGTAAAACTTTGAGTTCAAACTGACCAATTAGCTTGTATAAAAAATCTAGTATATAAGCAATATTTCAACTGAGCCCATTGCCCAGATCTTCAGAGCACTAGCTCCTCTAGGACTGTGCATAATAAACCTGAGTTCTTTCTCTCTGAGTTACTGCTTGGTGTTTCATTGGACTGGTTTGGGATTTTTCCACAACAATTATAGTTTAAGGCCATAATCTTGTCAGGGAATACAAAATAAATACAGTAGTGAGCTAGGGGTATATATAATACTCAGATCTCTGAAATGAATCTATTAATAATTTCCCTCTCATTCAGGGAACCTGTTTTCCATATGGAGTCATTTTGAGAAGCAATGATATAATTGAAAGGGAGCTGAACTTGAGAAAACCTGGGCTCTTCTACTGTTTAACTTTAGGAAAGTCACAATTGCTCTGAGTTCCAGTTTTCTTACTTGCGAAACAAGGTTAATAAGAACTACCTTACATAGTTCTTGAATTAATTATACTAACATAAAAAGTACATTGGACAACTTGTGCAAGCACAAATGTAAGGTAATCTTACTTATGAAAGAGTATTTAAAAGTCAAAATCAGTTATAATCTTGTTTTTCTTTGGGACTCAAAAGGAGGAGTCATATTGTCTGAGATCTGAGATACAACTCTACCTTTAACTAACTCGATTCAGTTAATTTGTTTAAATCATTAAGACTAAATACTCTGCTAAAAATGAGGGAAATAATACTACCTACCTGATAGATTTCTAGAGAGAATCAAAAGGGACAACATAGAGCACTCAACACAGTTCTGGTTTTTAGCAAATGCACAGTAATGTTAGCTATCATTAAAGCTGTGGTCTGTTCACTAAGACATCCCAGCAGGCCACTCCCATCTTGTGGAGCCCTGCCTGAGTAGCATCTTGACTTCCTCTGTGACATGTGTTTCTCCTCTTTTAAAAATGTTTTTACAACAACGAGATTATAATCATTACTTCTGTAATCACTAAAGTCATATTCATGATTTCTTTTGCATAGGATTTAGTAGAATCATCATCTTTGAAGTTTCACCTTTATTGTGTTAAGTCAGCATCACAGAAAAGTTCTACAGTAGCAATCAAATAATTTCAGAATTAGTAAGAACTTTAAATCACATTATTCATTCGAATTATACATCTAATAATTAAGCACTTCCTATCTACATTGAAATAAATCTGTCTACCACATCTGCCTGTGATTCCTGAGTCACCACGTGGAACATCACTTATCACATCTCTCTACTAGCCCTGCAAAAACTGAAGACCATATTATATCTCTGCTTAAAGAGTGTGAAACCCAAATCTCTAGAATTCATAAGATAGTGCTTAAAAGCATTAACTTAGGAGTTAGAGTCTTAGCTCAGTCACTTTTTAGTTGGGTAATCTTCAAGTTATTTCATCTATTTTTCAGTTTCTTTGTCAAATAATGCCACCTATTTTATAAAGTTACCTTCAGAGATTAAATAATTGTTCATCAATTTAAATATTTATCATAATACTTAGCACATAAGTGCTTACACAGAATTATTAACTGAATATTAGCTATTTAGTCAATATTTTTCTTTTGAGATGGATTACAGGCCTCCTAGTCTATGAATGTGCCTAGTGTGTTACTAATTTCTTTAAGGATAATGATTTGAAAGGCACATAATAATAGTTGACACTTAATGAATAATTATTAGCTGATTAAATTTATGTTTGAATACTAATGTATATTAGAGATAACTACATAGTCTTAGGGATATATAGGTATTTTCAAAAGCAATGAAAAATCTATCACAAGCAAAGGCTTGAAAGATGTAAAAAAAAAAGTGGTGTTGCAGTTCGAATCAGGCTTGTTCTACCATGCAAACAGTTTTGGAGGAAAGTATTTCCTACTTTATAGCATTCCTTCCTGATGATCTCATTACTACTGTTTCATGGCTGCATAATAAATTAGACTGACAAACTAATTGCTCCCTCACAGCCATCAGTGAGTCCAAAGTAGGGCTTAAGGGAGCTTCCAAGGAGCAACCCAAGAAAAGTGAGTGTGTACAAGTCTTGATGATACAAGACTCAATTCTTTATAAATAGGAGAACTGAAGCTCCTTTGGCTGGAGCACTCTGTGTTCAACTGAGAAATAGTACTAGCTCCGTAAATTTGGTCTTACTAAAATACTTTGGAAAACCTGAACTGTATTCTCAGATGGGCTGTGAGTGTTTAAACTGCTGCTCATGTATCACTGTTAACCTCTGTTTCTCATACACCAATGAGTCCACACACAGGGACCTTCCTGGTTCTTGCAGACATTTTCCCCCCTGAAATGGACTTAAAAAAATCAAATAGAATTATATAATTATACATTATCATGATATCTGATCATAGGCAAGGACCAGAGACCTCTGAGAACCTTTGCTGACCAGGAAAAGATGATCCAGAGCTCAGAAATTTGCATGGCTCAAAGATATATTCAGGTGTGGCTAGAGTTAGTAACAAGCAGCAGGTTGTCAGCAGCATTTCTCCCCCAGAATATCACTGTTTCTTTGCCATCTTCACTTTTGCTCAGGTCTAGGGTGGCATGTGAGTTACTCATTTTGGCTTGGTCATTCTTTTAACACATGTTTTTAAGTGGCGCTTGCCACAGTTTATGATTGAGTCTCCATAATGAATGTGGCTCGATAACTTAAAAGCTCCTATATTGGAGTTGATGTTAAGGTATAGTGTCAAAGGTGTGGGATCAGCCTGTTTGATTTTTAAAACTAAATTAGATGCTCACAAGTGTGCTCTGAAGTCAAGACAGGAAATGACTGGGAAGAAGTAAGACAAAAACACTTTTCCTGTTGAGTATATGACGGAGCGAACCCATCCAGAATGGTGTCATTGCCTAGCAGTGGAACAGGCTGTCTTAAAAAGCAGAGGCAAACAGAAAGCAGCTTCCTCATGACTGAGGGCATAGGCAATGGCATGAAACAGATTTTAGTCTTAGCTCTGTCACATACTAGCTCTGTAAATCTGGGCAACTTGCTTAATATTTCTAAGCTTCAGTTTTCTGCTCTGTAGATGGAAATCACAGTGATAGTTTCTTTCTATAGGGTTATTTTTAAAAAGTGAATCATATTTTTAAAGAGGTAAGTGCAGTCCTTGGAAGATAGATAAGATTCATTAAATGACATGTTTATATTTATGAACCTACTTTTATGATAGTTAATTATCATTACGTGAGTTATGAAAGATATTCATCTTTCTGCTCTATGGGTCACTGTATTTCTTTCTTCATCAAAGTAGCATGAATTTGATGCTTTCCTTTCTGCTATTTCTTTTGCTTAATGTTTCAGAGTTGCCTCAAGTCCATTTAGAAAATGTTAAAAGGACCAGAATAACCAGAGCATCATCTCCTGTTGGAGCTGGGGATATTAGACCTCCCAAATCTGGAAAAAAGTAATCTGAAGTAATCTAAGTCTACTCAATAATATTGTTAAATACAACATATTTGCAAATAATAGCAGCATTGAAGGAAGGCACTTAAAGAGTAAGTTTAAGATACATAAAAGAAAGGAACACTTTTCGTTATGATTTATGTTTTTGCTTGATATTTTTGAAGACATTTTATGAACTTTACTATGACACCAGGGTATTTTTGTTTTTAATCTTGTTCCATAATTATAATGTTCATTTTGTAGATGATGAGAGTGTATCTATGAAAAATGTATAAATTATTTTAACTTGTATAGCGAATAAATGGCAAAACCGGGATTTAACTTGTGTTCTGATTTCTAATGCTCTTTCTTTTCCCGATATTTTTCAGAGGGTAGTAAAAAGTGGGAATTCACTACTCAACGATATTGTGAGAGTTCAAAATAGAAATGTGCCTAGAGAAAGTAAATCCATAAATTAAACAACTGTAAAACATCTCTTAACATGATAATATTTTGAATATATTTTTAAACTTCTGGTCTTGTAATAGAAGACAAACCATCTGCCTCCACAAATCATTCTTTCCAAGAGTTTAATAGACTGTGGCTCTGAAATAAGCATTTCTTATCACCTGATATTTTTATATAGATTGTGCCACTCATAAGAAGGCTGGTTGTTGCTTGTTAAAAACGGCCAAAGCACTCATCAGCAAAAAGCTTGATAATTTGATATTGGTGTTCAGACTTCGGTGTCTTGGGTCCCTTTTCAAGGTCTGACTCTCTCACAACTATGAGGAATGACTCAGTGGTGTCAGAGTTTATCCTCCTGGGTATTCCAAATACAGAGGATCTGAAGACCATGCTCTTAGTCCTGTTTTTGTCCTTCTACATCTTCACCTTTACAGGAAACCTGCTCACCCTACTGGCAATTGTCTCCTCCACTCGAATTCATACTCCCATGTACTTCTTCCTGTGTAAACTGTCTGTGTGTGACATACTTTTTCCCTCTGTGAGTTCTCCCAAGATGCTCTTCTATCTCTGAGGGAATAGCTGAGTCATCTCATATGCATGCTGTGCATCCCAGCGCTTTTTCTGCGATTTCCTGAACTGTACTGAGTGTTTCCTGTACACAGTGATGGCCTACAGCTGCTTTGTTGCCACATGCTACCTTCTATGCTACACAATAATCATGAGCCACAGAATGTATGCCATTCTAGCCCTGGGAGCCTCACTTTTTGGCTGTATTCGGGCCACCTTTCTAACTACTCTCACCTTCCAGTTTCCCTACTGTGGCCCCAGGGAAGTGGAATATTTCTTCCAGAGATGCTGAAGCTGGCTTGTGCAGATACATCTGTCCTGCAGATGTTGGGTTCATAAGTGTGAGCCTCAGCTGCTTCCTTCTCATATTCACCTTTTACAGTTGCATTGTCTACTCTATCCTGCAGATTCTTTCTGCAGAAGGCCGACTGCTGGAGCCCGCCGGGAAAGATCAAACAGTCCTGAGAGGGGGAGTGAGGATTAAGGAAAAAAGAAGAGAAAGAGTCGGGAGGACTGACAGTCAATACTGCAGTCCTGAGTTTATTCTGCACACCATATTTGAACCTCATGACTAGGAGGGGATCCCACCAAGGGAATCTGAAAATCCCTAATCCAAAGATCCCAAGTATACACAAACAATTACTGACATTTACAGAAGAAACCTGTTGCTAATCTTGTCTTCCTCCTTAAAACAATCAGCTCACTCCCTGAAGCTACAAAGATGCTTTACAGATGATAAGATTAACAAAGTATTTGCCAGCTATGCAGACATCCTGTTGAGTAAATAATCCCTTATCTGCCCCAAGGGCAGCCATCAGGCAAAGGGCTCCCAACAGCCCAACAGCCGACATTGTGCCTTCTCCACCTGCAGTGCCCACCTCACTGCTATTTTACTTTTCTACATGCCAGTTGTCCTCATCTACCTAAGGCGCACCCCAAGTCCCTGGCTGGGTGCCACCATTCAGGTCCTGAATAACCTGACCACCACCATGCTGAACCCCTTGATCTACAGCCTCAGGAATAAGGAGGTAAATCATCGCTGAGGAAAGTCTTACATCACCTGGGCTTCCTTCCTGAAGAGTTGTAGAAAGAAGAGCAATTAACACTTCAACAGTACTTCATAGCTTGAAAGATATTTTGATATGGTTTCCATGCACACACACACACACACACACACACACAAATATATATATATATATATATATATATATATATATATATATATATATATATATATATATATATATATTTAATTTGAGAGTACAGGTAATACTATGATTATCTTCATTTTACAATGCAAGGCCTAAAATTCAAAGCGTTAGAGTGACTTGATGAAGAATACTTGGGAGTGATAACAGAATGAAGAATCTGGAGCTGGATTTCTGACCCTGGAAACTGTGCTTTCTTAAAGATATCATACTGTTGATGAGGTGTTTGCCCAGGAGGCAGAACAACCTGGACCTTCTGCTTCATCATCTTTATTTTCTTCATCCTCTTACATCTCCTCTTCTTCTCTCTTCACACTAACACTTGGCCAGATTGATTGTCTCCTCGAATACCTAAATTGGATACACCCTAATTTTATTGGTATAGATGCTGGAAAAAAATGAGAAAGGTTCATCCGTATGGCTTTAATTAGTACCCTTAAAGAATATAAAAAATAAAGTTATGTAAACAGAAGGACTTCTGTCTGGGACCTGAGGCAGGTCTTTTGTGAGTGGAGCAGAGGTATTGGTGTACAGAATCCTCTAAAAACCCTATCTTTTGGGCTTTGACCTGGAAGTAGACCCTGACTGTAGACATGTGACATGTAAATGATAATGTGGAAAAGGCAGATGGGAGAATCCACGGAGGGGTGACTGTACTCCGATACCATATTGGAAAACCTGGACTTGGCTTTATATTGCTCTGTACAACCGGAGGACAATTATGGGTCCAAGCTGCCATTGTTTTGTGTCTTTGGCTTCTCCATTTAATGAAAAGGGTTTGAATTTTTCCAGCATTCCTTCATTTTTTCTTTCTTCTTTTATTTTCTTGTTTCTTTTTCTTTATGGCTAAAGTATGCTAAGAATGAAAACAATGAGCTATGTCAATACAGTGAGCTATTGTTTTCATGACTGAATTCTTGAGAATCTTATCATGCTTGGAGTATATAGTTGCTATAAAGTTTATTCTAACAGTAAAGTAGAGAGGGAAGCACACTGGGAAGAGGATGATGGAAATAGAGAGGACAGAGGCATAAACCTTTTTTTTTTTCCTCCTGTCTATATTTCTCAGAATCAGAGAGCAGCCAAGGAACCTGCCAGACCAAATCAGCTCTGCTGTGTCTTTGCTTCCAGCCACTGTGGTGAGCCAGCACATGCTCCTGCAGTAGAAACAAACTCTTGTCTAGTCACTTTCCTTAAGTGCCCCCAAACACTCTCAGTACAGATTCCCTTATTCTTGTTGTGCGGCGTTTCGAGACCCCCACGAAGGACAGAGACCTGCAGATAAGATGTTAACAGGAAGCGCTTTATTCACGGATAAGATGTTACAGCATGCTCAAGTTATTTACGGATTCGAACCCGGGCCCCCACCAAGGGCGAGAGCCCTGAGACTCCCTCTCCCTGAGTTTTATACCCTCTCGGGGTGGTTACGTGACCTTTTCCCTGATCGATGGGACTCAGGTGCGTCATTGCAGTTACATGCATAAGCCAAGCGGAACGTGGGTGAGCTATTTTCCCCGCTAACATTTTTCTTTAATTACTGTTACTGGCACTGTTGGGCAATTTCTTCTATTGTCCCTTGCGGGCTGCTGGCTAGGCCAGGGGCTAGGCCAGGTGTTAGCTGCAGGGTTAAATGGAAAATTCCTATAGGGGGATTATCTTAAAGGGCCAGGGACAAGATTTAAAACAGCCTGTTACATTCCTCACTGCTCTAGGGAGATGTTGAATCAAATCTTTGATTCTAATGTGTCGTCTGCTGGGATGGGCTGGTAGTGGGCTTGAAGTACTAAGTATCTATAGTCTGGGAGAGGGGGGTGACCCAGGGTCTGGGACCAGGAGCGTCTTTAGCTGGAGGTGATGGGGCTAGGGAAGAGAGTAGGGGAACCGATGGGGTGGAAGGATGTGGATGTGAAGGCTGGGGAGGCAGTACCTGAGGTGGGACTATTATGGGCCTCAGGGGCCCGACTGGATTGACAGGTGGGGAAATTACTTTCTTCTGGAATGTGAACCTGACACCCGGGTCATGACCTGATAGGTAGAGTCTGAGACCCCATGTCTTCCTAGCTTGCCAGGCCCTGTCTGTAGTGGAACGGATGGTAAGAGTTACTGGGTTACAATCCCCTATATCACAGGTGCCTGATTTGTCAGGTGCGCCGGACCTAATCTCCCTCTTGAAGGAAATCTCCTGGTCTACGGTTTTCCAGGGGGCTAGAGTTTCACAACCCCAGGCGGTGCAGTAGAAATCATCTTTCCCCTCCGCAGTCAGGGGGTCCGGAGGAGGGCCAAATATCAGTTGGGTATGCCAGAGGCCCTTTTCTAGATTGATGTGACCACAGCCATATCCCCGGGGGACTGGGAGGGCCCCTCCCCGTAAATGGGACCCTTCATGCCCCTTCCAATTATCCCAATCTTTTCCCAGTAAATGACAGAGATCAAATTCCAGGGAGGGGATAGTCCCTAGGGCAAAGGTCTCGACAATTAGGTGACCATCCAAGGTGCTGGTTAGTTCCCATCTCTCCCTCGGTGGGGGGATGTGGGGGTTGGCAATGACCCCCGGCAGCGAGAGGAGGACAAGGTGGAGAGAGAGGATGGGATAAGTCTTATCTTGAGGGGGTCCGCTGTGTGCTGAACCTTCCATGTACGGTCCGGATCGGGGGTGCGTCTTTCAGACGGGAGTGCTGGATCCAGGCAGTCTTTCCGGCGACCTTGGCTGCCATGGGGGTGCTGATGATCACAGGGAAGGGTCCTTCCCACCTTGGGCCGAGTTGTTGTGGGTCCGTCTTTTTTATGTAGACAAGGTCTCCTGGGTTGAACAAGGGCTTCCTTTGGCATTCAGTAGCCGGGATGGTTGTCCTTCAGTTAGTGCAGTCCTGGCATGTCCCCGGGCTAGCTGGAGAGCCTGGAAGGACTTAAGCAAACCTTTATGGGAGAAATCAGCTAAGTGTTCTATGCCTAGGCGGGGGACAATGGGGGGTTTGAGTCTGTAGAGGACTTCAAAGGGAGAAAACCTTCTTTGCCGGGTGTACAGTGGGCCCTCAGGAGGGCCTGTTGGAGAAGGCTTACCTAATTACCGCCAGTCTCGAGTTTCATCTTAGTAATAGTTTCCTTGAGGGTTCTGTTCATCCTCTCTACCTGACCTGAACTCTGGGGCTGGTATGCACAATGAAGTTTCCAGGTGAAATTTAGTACCGCAGCCAATTGTTGAGTTACTTTGGCTATGAAAGCCAGACCGTTGCCGGACCCTAGCTGGATGGGTAACCCGAATTGGGGGATAATTTCATTGACCAAATGCTTAGCTACTATCTGGGCAGTCTCTCTCCGGCTAGGGAAGGCCTCGACCCAACCTGAGAAGGTGTCGACGAACACAAGGAGGTATTTATATCCTCCCCTCGCAGGCATCATTTCAGTGAAATCAAGTTCCCAATGTTCACCTGGGTTTCGTCCCCTGAGTCGGGCCCCAATTAATGAGTTTTTGGAGCCCGAGCCTGCATTGACCCGTGCACAGGCTTGACATTGGCGGACAACATCTCTAGAAGTCTGATAGATTCCTCTGATTAGGTAGTGCTTCCGGACTAGGTCAGCTAGTTTAGTTTCCCCTAGGTGGGTGGCTTGATGAGTCTGACTCAGGATCTTTCACCCCACTGCTCTTGGGACCAGGATTCGGCCGTCAGGTAGGAGATACCAGCCCTTAGGGTCCTTTTCACCCCGTAATCTCCATCCTAATTTCTCTTCTTATTGGGAATACAGTGGTTTTTCCTGCTGATCCAGGTTTTGAAGGGTCAGGACCGTGGGGCTGGTTTCCCGGGCTATTTCTCTGGCTACCTGGTTGGCCCAATTATTTCCCCTAGTAATTATAGAAGTATCTTTCTGATGGCCGCAGCAATGTATTACTGCTAACTTAAGGGGTTTCCAAACCGCTGCTAATAAAGCCAGGATTTCTGGTGCATTTTTAATGTCCTTTCCTCCAGCTGTCAGGAGGCCCCGTTCCTTTTATATGGCTCTATGGACATGGAGGGTGGCAAAGGTGTACCAGCTGTCGGTGTACACGTTGATCTTTTTCCCTTCCCCCAGGTCAGAGCTTTGGTTAAAGCGATAAGTTCAGCCTTTTGGGCTGAGGTGCCCTTGGGGAGGGCCTCAGCCCAGATTATCGAGTCCAGTGTGACTACGGCCACCCCTGCATACCTTATGCCGTCTTCTACAAAGCTGCTCCCGTCAGTGAAAAGGGTTACCTCGGCGTCGGAGAGGGGGAGGTCCGTGAGATCAGGCCGTAAGGAAGTTAGCGAGTCCAGCGTGTCCGCACAGCAATGCACCAGCAGAGATTCATCTGCTGGAAAGTGATGCGAGGCGGGTCCAGGAGGAGGATTTCGTACTGGGTCTCTTCGGGAGTTCCGCGGTCCTTTCTTTACTTCCCGTGCCAGGAGGACCTTGGCCATCTTCTGGGTCAACTCCTGGGTGGCCTTAACAGGATCTTCTCGTTGGTCGAAGACCTTTTGAGCTATAGCCACTAGTTCGGAGAGAGACTTACCTTCAAACCCATCCAGCTTTTGTATCTTCCTCCTAATATCAGGGGCCGACTGGGAGACAAACTGCATTAGGACCGAGGCCTGATTTTCTGGCACCCAAGGGTCTATGGGGGTCCAGGTGCGGTAGGCCTGGTAGAGGCGCTCTAGATAGACAGTGGGACCCTCTGAAGGCCCTTGTCTAATCTCAGTTACCTTCGAGAGGTTGGTGGGCTTCTGGGCGGCTGCCCAGAGGACCCTAAGTAAGATCTGGCGGTAATTGTTAAGGGCTCCTTCCCCGTCCCGAGTGTTATAGTCCCAGTTGGGCCGGGAGGAGGGAAACTGGGTATTATTCCGTTCATCTAGGGTGACTTCCCCCCGGTTATCATGCACTTGTTTCTTTTCCCTCTAGCTTAATTCGTTCCCTTTCCTCACTGGTGAAGAGGATGCGGAGGAGCTGTTGGCAGTCATTCCATGTGGGCTGATGGGTATAAAAAACTGACTCTAAGAGGGTAATGATTTCCTCGGGTGCCTCCGAGAAAGGGGGGTTTTGACTCTTCCAGTTATATAAGTCAGAGGTGGTGAAAGGGACATAGGTCCAGACAGGATGCCCGGTGGGATCCCTCTCTCCTGTGACCCTAAGAGGGAAGAGGCCGGCTGTATTAGCTTGGGCCTCCCCCAGTGGAGCAAAATGGGTGCCACTCCGGGTGTGTGGTGGACTAAGGACAGTAGAATCAGGTTCTTCGGTTGCTGACGGGGCTGAGGGGAGGTAGGGTGGAGGTGCACCCGTGGGCGAGACGATGGTGGTGTCTCAGGGGTGCCTGGAGAACTGGGGCTGTGGCCTAGGGGTCGGTGTATCTGAGTTGGCAGAATCCCTAGACACCAGAATCTTGGGTCAAGACCCCGAGTGGGGACCTTCCCGGTGGCAACCACAGGCTTTTAAGTAGGAAGGTTTGTCCCATATAATATCAATCCAGACATCTATATATGGGATCTGGTCGGGGTGGCTGGGCTGCCCGTAACAGAAGCCCCGTAATGTTTTGCCCACCTAAGAAAATCAGCAAAGTTCTTAATCAGATATGCCAATGGGCTCAAGGGGCCCTTTGAGGTTCCCTGCCCCATTTTGGCCGAAATGGGGACGAGGAAGCCCAAAACTTCTTTTGGACTGACTTAATTTTGATCTCGTCCTATTGCCGTTCTGGGTCCCAGCACGGAAAGTGTAGAGTTGCTCCGGGAACAAGGGTCGGAGCACGACATATTTCATATAACATGAGACAGAGACAGACGATGAAGATGAGAACAATAATTAACCAGACATACAATGGCAACGTTACAAGAAACATAGCACATTTAACATTAAATTAACGAACAGAACCAGAACCAGGGCCCGTGGATGTCGTCACCCCGGTGTCTGAGTCTGGGTACGGATGGCGGCGTCCCGCCGTCCACAGACCCAATTATTCGCGAATTTCAGAACCAGAACCAGAACAAGAGACCAGAGAGGCCTGACTTACCGGCGCCATGCAGGCCGAGAACAGGTACAGGTTTTCTGCGGACTGGTGTCTGTCCCGTAGGGGATCTCGCTGGGGCCTCCAAATGTTGTGCGGCGTTTCGAGACCCCCACGAAGGACAGAGACCTCCAGATAAGATGTTAACAGGAAGCGCTTTATTCACGGATAAGATGTTACAGCATGCTCATTATTTACGGATTCAAACCCGGGCCCCCACCAAGGGCGAGAGCCCCGAGACTCCCTCTCCCCTGAGTTTTATACCCTCTCGGGGGGTGGTTACGTGACCTTTTCCCTGATTGATGGGACTCAGGTGCGTCATTGCAGTTACATGCATTAAGCCAAGCGGAACATGGGTGAGCTATTTTCCCCGTTAACATTTTTCTTTAATTACTGTTACTGGCACTGTTGGGCAACTTCTTCTATTGTCCCTTGCGGGCTGCTGGCTAGGCCAGGGGCTAGGCCAGGTGTTAGCTGCAGGGTTAAATGGAAAATTCCTATAGGGGGATTATCTTAAAGGGCCAGGGACAAGATTTAAAACAGCCTTTTGCAATTCTCATTAAACAAGAGCTTAAAGGAGAAGGTGAAAATATATCTCAAATTATTTCAAATTTGGTATATCCCTTCTCAAGTCTCTCTGAGTATATTTGAAGACCTCTCCTCATTCCTCAATTTCCTGGTTGTAGGCACATGGTCAAAAAAGAACAGTTTATAAGAATAAAGATGTGATCCAATTTCCTTTTATTTTTACTTTTACAGATGTCATTGGATGAATAATTTTGTGCTAGGGATGGGGAATACAAAGATGAAGAAGACATGATCCTACTGAAATGAATCATAGTCTACTGGAGAAAATAAACAGATGTGCAACTAACTATAACATCCCATGACAAATAAAGGTATGAAGTACACCAGAAAATGTGGAGAACATTTTCTCTGGGGCTCTGGAGGGATCTCACAGAGGAGCTGCTGAAGACAATGTTTATGTTTGTCTCTTTCTCTCCCCACCCCAATAAAGAATAGCTGAGAAAACTTTTACAAGGAGAAGCAACATATTTCTCAATCTTTTGTTTTGTGGAAGTGGTACGGATGTGAGATAATTTTTTGAGTAGGTATCTCAGCTATTTGCCATCTAAGAGTGACAGTACTTGTAGGGAAAATAAATTGCATTTGACCTGTTTTCAGTGTTCTTGTAGCTCAGCAATTTATTCCTGAATTGGAGCTAGGCCTTGCACAGCTCTATATCTTCTTAAGCAAATTCACCTTTCTGTTTGTGTCCATGTTTCTGAGAGATATGGTCACTCTCCTGTCTCCAGATAGTGCCTGGGCTCTCTTTTCACCTATGCAGCAGCCCAGAAGGTCAGGCCTGGGATGTGATGTGGAGGTCTAGGTTGGGTTTGATGGTGGAATAAGACTTGTTTGTGTTCTAGAACTGGATAACACAATAAGAGTTTGAAAGGGAAAAAAAAGTAAATGAAAGAAATTCCTAACAATGTACATCATCTATATTAGAATATTTAATCCAAAGGGGTGTACCATAGACAGAGACTCAAATCCCCAATGCAGGGAAACCAGAGAGCAATAATAGTGAAGCAGGGGTTCAAAGTATGTTTTGAGCAGACTGGGCTACAGCAGCAACGTTTCCTGAGACGCTGGATTCAAGCATGGTCTAGGAATGGCATCCAACACCTGACCCCAGGTGCATTCTAGTTTCCTGAAAGGCTTCTCTGTTCACTTCAACATTTTGTGCAACATACCTTTGTAGCTTTAATCGCTCTTTCTTTTCTGCTCCATAACCAATGCCTGTTCTGAATTCCACCTGTGTATTTGGTTTTGCCTACAGTTCCCAGAGAGAGAAACTATATTGTGGACATCTACAGTGGAAACCTGTGATATGGACACTGAAAGTGGATCTGAGATGATGGCTGCTCACACAGCATTGGATGATTGTGGACAGAAGTTTTCAAAGGAGTGTTCACAGTAGATGTCTGTTCTGTTTATTCCTTGCTGTTCCTGACACCCTGCTGATTTGTTGACAAAATGTTGGCTATGTCATCCTAAGCCTTATACCACCCATGGTCATATAGACCTGTACATGTGCCCTATTTCTTACTTTAGCGTCATTCCTAATTGTACTTCAGTATAACTCCAAACATCTACATCATTAGCTAATGTGTTTATCTGACCCTCTCTAACCAGCACTTACCATGTTTCTACTTTGCCCCTGTGCAACTCTTCAGATAAATGTGACTCTTGATTGTGTCAGGGGCACTGTTGATGAACAAAAATAGTTTTCTGGCTTCAATAACTGAACTAACAATGACCAAGTTGTACTTAATTTTTATACAAGGTTCTATTTTTTAAGTTGCCCCATGGATCAATAATATCCATTGACAGATCAACCACAATAACAATAATCTTATCTTTGTCTGTAGTGGAGAAGATGATCATGGGCCTTTCAGTGCTTAAGGAAATGGGTCATGCAGGAACTATGTTCCTGAGAAATCTAGTCACTCCTTTATCTGGACATAGTTCTGAAGATGCCAAACATATGGATAGTTACCTTAATTTTTTTTCCAGAATCAACAGATCCATTTCTATGGAGACTTTTTTGCCAAAGTCCTCCAGCTATCACCTGGAAACCAAGAGGACGCCAAATGCTGCTCTTCCATGGTGTTGCATTCCCGAAACATATAATTAGGCCCCTCCATTATTTTGGTAATATTGCTAGTTATATTACAGCTCCACTAAGCACAACTAAGGCCATTAATTCTTCAGCTAAAGTTATTCGATAATAGAATTTTTCTAGACTATATATTAGTGGAACAAGGAGTGGTAGGTATGGCAATTACTATATATTGTTTTATATACATAAACACATTTCATGAAGTAGAAACGCGTTTAGAAAGTATTAGAAAAGAAGGTACTTGGCTTCCTCAAGTCCCTACAGAGGAACCAGGATTTAATCTGTTCAGTGGCCTTTTTAGTTGGTTGGCAGCATGAATAGGCTAACTATTTGGAAAAAATATGGCAAGTTGCCTTAATAATTCTACTTTTCCTTTCTTTTATTGTTCTAATCTTGAAGTGTTGTACCTATTGCTTCTCTCAATTATGTAAATCCATAAACCAATCGACAGCAAACATATGCTTGCTCAACAGACTGAACTATGTACTTAATTAATGAATGTAAACCTCTTATGAAGTAGCCTGCTTCTATTTTCAAAGCTGAATAGTATTCCACTGTATGTATACACCATATTTTCTTTATTCATTCATCTATCTATAGACATTTGGATTGTTTCCATATCTTGGCTATTGTTAATGTTGTTGCAGAGAATATGGGAGTACAGATATTTCTTCAATCCTGAACTGGGATTGCTGGATCAAAAGGTGATTTAAAATTATTTCTAATTTTTTGAGAAACTGAAATACTGCTTGCCATGTATTCATTGTTACAGTCATTTACTCAAAACATATCTAACACAGTTCTCTGATGTGCACACCCTTATGTAGACATTGGAATTCTGTGCACTGAGAAGAATACAGAAAAACATACTTTTGCCTTGGAAGTTAACTTTATGAATGAACTGAAAAATCTGAAGAGAGGAATCTTTAAGTTGGTGATTGTCAGTAGTGTTGTCAGAAGAAAAGCATTATTAGAACTAAAGAGATATGAAGAAAGGTATGAAGACAGAGCTACACAGACAGTGTATTGAGACCAGGAGTGCATGTAGGGTAAGCTAAGAATCAACTGATAAAACTGTCAGACTAAATCTTTTCAGAGATTGAGCTGCTTTTTTTTAGAACTGAGTTTTAAAGTTATAAGAAGTCATTAAAGGATGTTGAATAGCAAAATGACATTAAGCCCCTTTTGTTAAATAAATAAATAAATAAATAAATAAATAAATAAATAAATAAACCCAAAGTGATGCAAATTGAATCAGAGATAAATGTGAGTTGGGAGACACAAGATGACTTATGTATGTATTTTTTCTTTATTTATTATGGGAATATCTATGTTAGTAAAGCCACTAACTGACATACCCATAATAAATAAAGAAAAAATATACCCATCATAAATAAATAAATAAATATATTATATCATATAAACTTCATTACAAAAGTTAAAAATCCAACATCAAAGAGGAAGACAGTAGCAGCATATATGAACACATGTGCTGAGATGGTCTTGTAGTATTTCAAAATTTGGGAACTTGCCTCGGTGGATGATGGGCAAGAGGACTCAATGAAACTCTGTTATTGAAACCTAGCGTGCATTTCCCTTTTCCCTTTTCGATTATGTCCGACACGCTGGATTCATACAGCTTTCAGCCAAAGGCTCCACTTCCCTGTTTTTCCTGCCCCTCATTTTGCCCTACCTTCAGCCTCCCAGGAGGATGTCCATGTAGAAGCTTCGTTCATGTTTCTTAAATACCCACATGCGCACACACTTGCCACATGAGCACAGCCAGAAAAACGTGCAGAGTAGGTCCTGAGCAGCATCACCCGAGCTTGCTCAACCCGCCCTCCTCCTGCCCTGGGAGACATCCCTTTTGCCCAGAGCCCCAGCCTTGGCCTTGGGCAGGAAGTCCCGCCTTCTCCCCGCCAGCAGCCACGCCCCTGTCTGCGTCCAAGGCCACACCTGGTCTCCAGCCGCCCAGCCCAGCCAGTGGCCTGGGTGCATCCTCTCCCCTAGGCGCTCGTCCTGCCTTGGTAAGTGTGCGGCTCGCGCTCTTCGCGGTTCCCCTGGCGTCAGTCAGCGTGTGTCCTGAGCAGCGTGACCGCCGGGCCTCCCCTCCACCCACCCCACCCCCTCCTTGGTTCGCGCGGGTTCGCTGATCCTTTCTATTCATGGAGGCCTACTGTCTTCAAATTTGATATTGGAATTTTAACATTTCTTATGAAGTATATATAAGAGATTTATATTTATTTATCTATCTATCTATCTATTTATTTATTTATTTATTTATTTATTTATTTATTTATTTATTACGAGTACATCACTTAGTCGCTTTACTAACATTCATCATATATGGACCATCTCTAATACCTCTACTGTCTTCATCTTTGATACTGGATTTTTAACTTTTCTTATGAAGTATATACAAGAGGTTTATATTTATTTATCTATCTATTTATTTATTTATTTATTTTATTTATTTATTTTGAGTACATTACTTAGTCACTTTACTAACATTAATCATATGGACCGTCTCTACTAGGTCTACTCTCTTCATCTTTGATATTACATTTTTAACTTTTTTTATTAAGTATATATAAGACATTTTTATTTATTTATTTATCTGTCTATGTATTTATTTATTTATTTATTTATTACGAAAACATCACTTTGTCGCTTTACTAACGTTCATCATATATGAACGGTCTCTGCTAACTCTACTGCCTTCAACATTGACATTGGAATTTTAACTGTTGTTATGAGTTATATATAAGAGATTTTTATTTATTTATCTACTTATCTATCTATCTATTTATTAATTAATTTATTTAATCATTTATTACGAGTACAGCACTTAGTCGCTTTACTATCATTCATCATACATGGACCGTCTCTACTACCTCAACTGTCTTCATCTTTGATATTGGATTTTTCACTTTTGTTATGAAGTATATATTAAAGATTATTTATTTATGTATTTATTTATTTATTTGTTACGATTAAATCACTTAGTCATGAAGTCGAAACGCGTTTAGAAAGTATTAGAAAAGAAGGTACTTGGCTTCAACAAGTCCCTACAGAGGAACCAGGATTTAATCTGTTCAGTGACCTTTTTAGTTGGTTGGCAGCATGAATAGGCTAACTATTTGGAAAAAATATGGCAAGTTGCCTTAATAATTCTACTTTTCCTTTCTTTTATTGTTCTAATCTTTAAGTGTTGTACCTATTGCTTCTCTCAATTATGTAAATCCATAAACCAATCGACAGCAAACATATGCTTGCTCAACAGACTGAACTATGTACTTAATTAATGAATGTAAACCTCTTATGAAGTAGCCTGCTTCTATTTTCAAAGCTGAATACTATTCCACTGTATGTATACACCATTCATCTATGTATAGACATTTGGATTGTTTCCATATCTTGGCTGTTGTGAACGTTGTTGCAGAGACTATGGGAGTACAGATATTTCTTCAATCCTGAACTGGGATTGCTGGATCAAAAGGTGATTTAAAATTATTTCTAATTTTTTGAGAAACTGAAATACTGCTTGCCATGTATTCATTGTTACAGTCATTTACTCAAAAAATATCTAACACAGTTCTCTGATGTGCACACCCTTATGTAGACATTGGAATTCTGTGCACTGAGAAGAATACAGAAAAACATACTTTTGCCTTGGAAGTTAACTTTATGAATGAACTGAAAAATCTGAAGAGAGGAATCTTTAAGTTGGTGATTGTCAGTAGTGTTGTCAGAAGAAAAGCATTATTAGAACTAAAGAGATATGAAGAAAGGTATGAAGACAGAGCTACACAGACAGTGTATTGAGACCAGGAGTGCATGTAGGGTAAGCTAAGAATCAACTGATAAAACTGTCAGACTAAATCTTTTCAGAGATTGAGTTGCTTTTTTTTAGAACTGAGTTTTAAAGTTATAAGAAGTCATTAAAGGATGTTGAATAGCAAAATGACATTAAGCCCCTTTTGTAAAATAAATAAATAAATAAATAAATAAATAAATAAACCCAAAGTGATGCAAACTGAATCAGAGATAAATGTGAGTTGGGAGACACAAGATGACTTATGTATGTATTTTTTCTTTATTTATTATGGGAATATCTATGTTAGTAAAGCCACTAACTGACATACCCATAATAAATAAAGAAAAAAATATACCCATCATAAAGAAATAAATAAATATATTATATCATATAAACTTCATTACAAAAGTTAAAAATCCAACATCAAAGATGAAGACAGTAGCAGCATATATGAACACATGTGCTGAGATGGTCTTGTAGTATTTCAAAATTTGGGAACTTGCCTCGGTGGATGATGGGCAAGAGGACTCAATGAAACTCTGTTATTGAAACCTAGCGTGCATTTCCCTTTTCCCTTTTCGATTATGTCCGACACGCTGGATTCATACAGCTTTCAGCCAAAGGCTCCACTTCCCTGTTTTTCCTGCCCCTCATTTTGCCCTACCTTCAGCCTCCCAGGAGGATGTCCATGTAGAAGCTTCGTTCATGTTTCTTAAATACCCACATGCGCACACACTTGCCACATGAGCACAGCCAGAAAAACGTGCAGAGTAGGTCCTGAGCAGCATCACCCGAGCTTGCTCAACCCGCCCTGGCTCCTGCCCTGGGAGACATCCCTTTTGCCCAGAGCCCCAGCCTTGGCCTTGGGCGGGAAGTCCCGCCTTCTCCCCGCCAGCAGCCACGCCCCTGTCTGCGTCCAAGGCCACACCTGGTCTCCAGCCGCCCAGCCCAGCCAGTGGCCTGGGTGCATCCTCTCCCCTAGGCGCTCGTCCTGCCTTGGTAAGTGTGCGGCTCGCGCTCTTCGCGGTTCCCCTGGCGTCAGTCAGCGTGTGTCCTGAGCAGCGTGACCGCCGGGGCCCCGCGCCACCCACCCCACCCCTCCTTGGTTCAAGGGTTCGCTGATCCTTTCTATTCATGGAGGCCTACTGTCTTCAAATTTGATATTGGATTTTTAACATTTCTTATGAAGTATATATAAGAGATTTATATTTATTTATCTATCTATCTATTTATTTATTTATTTATTTATTTATTTATTTATTTATTTATTTATTTATTACGAGTACATCACTTAGTCGCTTTACTAACATTCATCATATATGGACCGTCTCTACTACCTCTACTGTCTTCATCTTTGATACTGGATTTTTAACTTTTCTTATGAAGTATATACAAGAGGTTTATATTTATTTATCTATCTATTTATTTATTTATTTATTTTATTTATTTATTTTGAGTACATTACTTAGTCACTTTACTAACATTAATCATATGGACCGTCTCTACTAGGTCTACTCTCTTCATCTTTGATATTACATTTTTAACTTTTGTTATTAAGTATATATAAGACATTTTTATTTATTTATTTATCTGTCTATGTATTTATTTATTTATTTATTTATTACGAAAACATCACTTTGTCGCTTTACTAACGTTCATCATATATGAACGGTCTCTGCTAACTCTACTGCCTTCAACATTGACATTGGAATTTTAACTGTTGTTATGAGTTATATATAAGAGATTTTTATTTATTTATCTACTTATCTATCTATTTATTAATTTATTTATTTAATCATTTATTACGAGTACAGCACTTAGTCGCTTTACTATCATTCATCATACATGGACCGTCTCTACTACCTCAACTGTCTTCATCTTTGATATTGGATTTTTCACTTTTGTTATGAAGTATATATTAAAGATTATTTATTTATGTATTTATTTATTTATTTGTTACGATTAAATCACTTAGTCATGAAGTCGAAACGCGTTTAGAAAGTATTAGAAAAGAAGGTACTTGGCTTCAACAAGTCCCTACAGAGGAACCAGGATTTAATCTGTTCAGTGACCTTTTTAGTTGGTTGGCAGCATGAATAGGCTAACTATTTGGAAAAAATATGGCAAGTTGCCTTAATAATTCTACTTTTCCTTTCTTTTATTGTTCTAATCTTTAAGTGTTGTACCTATTGCTTCTCTCAATTATGTAAATCCATAAACCAATCGACAGCAAACATATGCTTGCTCAACAGACTGAACTATGTACTTAATTAATGAATGTAAACCTCTTATGAAGTAGCCTGCTTCTATTTTCAAAGCTGAATACTATTCCACTGTATGTATACACCATTCATCTATCTATAGACATTTGGATTGTTTCCATATCTTGGCTATTGTGAACGTTGTTGCAGAGAATATGGGAGTACAGATATTTCTTCAATCCTGAACTGGGATTGCTGGATCAAAAGGTGATTTAAAATTATTTCTAATTTTTTGAGAAACTTAAATACTGCTTGCCATGTATTCATTGTTACAGTCATTTACTCAAAAAATATCTAACACAGTTCTCTGATGTGCACACCCTTATGTAGACATTGGAATTCTGTGCACTGAGAAGAATACAGAAAAACATACTTTTGCCTTGGAAGTTAACTTTATGAATGAACTGAAAAATCTGAAGAGAGGAATCTTTAAGTTGGTGATTGTCAGTAGTGTTGTCAGAAGAAAAGCATTATTAGAACTAAAGAGATATGAAGAAAGGTATGAAGACAGAGCTACACAGACAGTGTATTGAGACCAGGAGTGCATGTAGGGTAAGCTAAGAATCAACTGATAAAACTGTCAGACTAAATCTTTTCAGAGATTGAGTTGCTTTTTTTTAGAACTGAGTTTTAAAGTTATAAGAAGTCATTAAAGGATGTTGAATAGCAAAATGACATTAAGCCCCTTTTGTAAAATAAATAAATAAATAAATAAATAAATAAATAAATAAATAAACCCAAAGTGATGCAAACTGAATCAGAGATAAATGTGAGTTGGGAGACACAAGATGACTTATGTATGTATTTTTTCTTTATTTATTATGGGAATATCTATGTTAGTAAAGCCACTAACTGACATACCCATAATAAATAAAGAAAAAATATACCCATCATAAAGAAATAAATAAATATATTATATCATATAAACTTCATTACAAAAGTTAAAAATCCAACATCAAAGATGAAGACAGTAGCAGCATATATGAACACATGTGCTGAGATGGTCTTGTAGTATTTCAAAATTTGGGAACTTGCCTCGGTGGATGATGGGCAAGAGGACTCAATGAAACTCTGTTATTGAAACCTAGCGTGCATTTCCCTTTTCCCTTTTCGATTATGTCCGACACGCTGGATTCATACAGCTTTCAGCCAAAGGCTCCACTTCCCTGTTTTTCCTGCCCCTCATTTTGCCCTACCTTCAGCCTCCCAGGAGGATGTCCATGTAGAAGCTTCGTTCATGTTTCTTAAATACCCACATGCGCACACACTTGCCACATGAGCACAGCCAGAAAAACGTGCAGAGTAGGTCCTGAGCAGCATCACCCGAGCTTGCTCAACCCGCCCTGGCTCCTGCCCTGGGAGACATCCCTTTTGCCCAGAGCCCCAGCCTTGGCCTTGGGCGGGAAGTCCCGCCTTCTCCCCGCCAGCAGCCACGCCCCTGTCTGCGTCCAAGGCCACACCTGGTCTCCAGCCGCCCAGCCCAGCCAGTGGCCTGGGTGCATCCTCTCCCCTAGGCGCTCGTCCTGCCTTGGTAAGTGTGCGGCTCGCGCTCTTCATGGTTCCCCTGGCGTCAGTCAGCGTGTGTCCTGAGCAGCGTGACCGCTGGGCCCCCCCTCCACCCACCCCACCCCCTCCTTGTTTCGCGCGGGTTCGCTGATCCTTTCTATTCATGGAGGCCTACTATCTTCAAATTTGATATTGGATTTTTAATATTTCTTATGAAGTATATATAAGAGATTTATATTTATTTATCTATCTATCTATTTATTTATTTATTTATTTATTTATTTATTACGAGTACATCACTTAGTCGCTTTACTAACATTCATCATATATGGACCGTCTCTACTACCTCTACTGTCTTCATCTTTGATACTGGATTTTTAACTTTTCTTATGAAGTATATACAAGAGGTTTATATTTATTTATCTATCTATTTATTTATTTATTTATTTTATTTATTTATTTTGAGTACATTACTTAGTCACTTTACTAACATTAATCATATGGACCGTCTCTACTAGGTCTACTCTCTTCATCTTTGATATTACATTTTTAACTTTTGTTATTAAGTATATATAAGACATTTTATTTATTTATTTATCTGTCTATGTATTTATTTATTTATTTATTTATTACGAAAACATCACTTTGTCGCTTTACTAACGTTCATCATATATGAACGGTCTCTGCTAACTCTACTGCCTTCAACATTGACATTGGAATTTTAACTGTTGTTATGAGTTATATATAAGAGATTTTTATTTATTTATCTACTTATCTATCTATTTATTAATTTATTTATTTAATCATTTATTACGAGTACAGCACTTAGTCGCTTTACTATCATTCATCATACATGGACCGTCTCTACTACCTCAACTGTCTTCATCTTTGATATTGGATTTTTCACTTTTGTTATGAAGTATATATTAAAGATTATTTATTTATGTATTTATTTATTTATTTGTTACGATTAAATCACTTAGTCATGAAGTCGAAACGCGTTTAGAAAGTATTAGAAAAGAAGGTACTTGGCTTCAACAAGTCCCTACAGAGGAACCAGGATTTAATCTGTTCAGTGACCTTTTAGTTGGTTGGCAGCATGAATAGGCTAACTATTTGGAAAAAATATGGCAGGTTGCCTTAATAATTCTACTTTTCCTTTCTTTTATTGTTCTAATCTTTAAGTGTTGTACCTATTGCTTCTCTCAATTATGTAAATCCATAAACCAATCGACAGCAAACATATGCTTGCTCAACAGACTGAACTATGTACTTAATTAATGAATGTAAACCTCTTATGAAGTAGCCTGCTTCTATTTTCAAAGCTGAATACTATTCCACTGTATGTATACACCATTCATCTATCTATAGACATTTGGATTGTTTCCATATCTTGGCTATTGTGAACGTTGTTGCAGAGAATATGGGAGTACAGATATTTCTTCAATCCTGAACTGGGATTGCTGGATCAAAAGGTGATTTAAAATTATTTCTAATTTTTGAGAAACTGAAATACTGCTTGCCATGTATTCATTGTTACAGTCATTTACTCAAAAAATATCTAACACAGTTCTCTGATGTGCACACCCTTATGTAGACATTGGAATTCTGTGCACTGAGAAGAATACAGAAAAACATACTTTTGCCTTGGAAGTTAACTTTATGAATGAACTGAAAAATCTGAAGAGAGGAATCTTTAAGTTGGTGATTGTCAGTAGTGTTGTCAGAAGAAAAGCATTATTAGAACTAAAGAGATATGAAGAAAGGTATGAAGACAGAGCTACACAGACAGTGTATTGAGACCAGGAGTGCATGTAGGGTAAGCTAAGAATCAACTGATAAAACTGTCAGACTAAATCTTTTCAGAGATTGAGTTGCTTTTTTTTAGAACTGAGTTTTAAAGTTATAAGAAGTCATTAAAGGATGTTGAATAGCAAAATGACATTAAGCCCCTTTTGTAAAATAAATAAATAAATAAATAAATAAATAAATAAATAAATAAATAAATAAATAAACCCAAAGTGATGCAAACTGAATCAGAGATAAATGTGAGTTGGGAGACACAAGATGACTTATGTATGTATTTTTCTTTATTTATTATGGGAATATCTATGTTAGTAAAGCCACTAACTGACATACCCATAATAAATAAAGAAAAAATATACCCATCATAAAGAAATAAATAAATATATTATATCATATAAACTTCATTACAAAAGTTAAAAATCCAACATCAAAGATGAAGACAGTAGCAGCATATATGAACACATGTGCTGAGATGGTCTTGTAGTATTTCAAAATTTGGGAACTTGCCTCGGTGGATGATGGGCAAGAGGACTCAATGAAACTCTGTTATTGAAACCTAGCGTGCATTTCCCTTTTCCCTTTTCGATTATGTCCGACACGCTGGATTCATACAGCTTTCAGCCAAAGGCTCCACTTCCCTGTTTTTCCTGCCCCTCATTTTGCCCTACCTTCAGCCTCCCAGGAGGATGTCCATGTAGAAGCTTCGTTCATGTTTCTTAAATACCCACATGCGCACACACTTGCCACATGAGCACAGCCAGAAAAACGTGCAGAGTAGGTCCTGAGCAGCATCACCCGAGCTTGCTCAACCCGCCCTGGCTCCTGCCCTGGGAGACATCCCTTTAGCCCAGAGCCCCAGCCTTGGCCTTGGGCGGGAAGTCCCGCCTTCTCCCCGCCAGCAGCCACGCCCCTGTCTGCGTCCAAGGCCACACCTGGTCTCCAGCCGCCCAGCCCAGCCAGTGGCCTGGGTGCATCCTCTCCCCTAGGCGCTCGTCCTGCCTTGGTAAGTGTGCGGCTCGCGCTCTTCGCGGTTCCCCTGGCGTCAGTCAGCGTGTGTCCTGAGCAGCGTGACCGCCGGGCCCCCCCCACCACCCCACCCCTCCTTGGTTCAAGGGTTCGCTGATCCTTTCTATTCATGGAGGCCTACTGTCTTCAAATTTGATATTGGATTTTTAACATTTCTTATGAAGTATATATAAGAGATTTATATTTATTTATCTATCTATCTATTTATTTATTTATTTATTTATTTATTACGAGTACATCACTTAGTCGCTTTACTAACATTCATCATATATGGACCGTCTCTACTACCTCTACTGTCTTCATCTTTGATACTGGATTTTTAACTTTTCTTATGAAGTATATACAAGAGGTTTATATTTATTTATCTATCTATTTATTTATTTATTTTATTTATTTATTTATTTTGAGTACATTACTTAGTCACTTTACTAACATTAATCATATGGACCGTCTCTACTAGGTCTACTCTCTTCATCTTTGATATTACATTTTTAACTTTTGTTATTAAGTATATATAAGACATTTTTATTTATTTATTTATCTGTCTATGTATTTATTTATTTATTTATTTATTACGAAAACATCACTTTGTCGCTTTACTAACGTTCATCATATATGAACGGTCTCTGCTAACTCTACTGCCTTCAACATTGACATTGGAATTTTAACTGTTGTTATGAGTTATATATAAGAGATTTTTATTTATTTATCTACTTATCTATCTATTTATTAATTTATTTATTTAATCATTTATTACGAGTACAGCACTTAGTCGCTTTACTATCATTCATCATACATGGACCGTCTCTACTACCTCAACTGTCTTCATCTTTGATATTGGATTTTTCACTTTTGTTATGAAGTATATATTAAAGATTATTTATTTATGTATTTATTTATTTATTTGTTACGATTAAATCACTTAGTCATGAAGTCGAAACGCGTTTAGAAAGTATTAGAAAAGAAGGTACTTGGCTTCAACAAGTCCCTAGAGAGGAAGCAGGATTTAATCTGTTCAGTGACCTTTTTAGTTGGTTGGCAGCATGAATAGGCTAACTATTTGGAAAAAATATGGCAGGTTGCCTTAATAATTCTACTTTTCCTTTCTTTTATTGTTCTAATCTTTAAGTGTTGTACCTATTGCTTCTCTCAATTATGTAAATCCATAAACCAATCGACAGCAAACATATGCTTGCTCAACAGACTGAACTATGTACTTAATTAATGAATGTAAACCTCTTATGAAGTAGCCTGCTTCTATTTTCAAAGCTGAATACTATTCCACTGTATGTATACACCATTCATCTATCTATAGACATTTGGATTGTTTCCATATCTTGGCTATTGTGAACGTTGTTGCAGAGAATATGGGAGTACAGATATTTCTTCAATCCTGAACTGGGATTGCTGGATCAAAAGGTGATTTAAAATTATTTCTAATTTTTGAGAAACTGAAATACTGCTTGCCATGTATTCATTGTTACAGTCATTTACTCAAAAAATATCTAACACAGTTCTCTGATGTGCACACCCTTATGTAGACATTGGAATTCTGTGCACTGAGAAGAATACAGAAAAACATACTTTTGCCTTGGAAGTTAACTTTATGAATGAACTGAAAAATCTGAAGAGAGGAATCTTTAAGTTGGTGATTGTCAGTAGTGTTGTCAGAAGAAAAGCATTATTAGAACTAAAGAGATATGAAGAAAGGTATGAAGACAGAGCTACACAGACAGTGTATTGAGACCAGGAGTGCATGTAGGGTAAGCTAAGAATCAACTGATAAAACTGTCAGACTAAATCTTTTCAGAGATTGAGTTGCTTTTTTTTAGAACTGAGTTTTAAAGTTATAAGAAGTCATTAAAGGATGTTGAATAGCAAAATGACATTAAGCCCCTTTTGTAAAATAAATAAATAAATAAATAAATAAATAAATAAATAAATAAATAAATAAATAAACCCAAAGTGATGCAAACTGAATCAGAGATAAATGTGAGTTGGGAGACACAAGATGACTTATGTATGTATTTTTTCTTTATTTATTATGGGAATATCTATGTTAGTAAAGCCACTAACTGACATACCCATAATAAATAAAGAAAAAATATACCCATCATAAAGAAATAAATAAATATATTATATCATATAAACTTCATTACAAAAGTTAAAAATCCAACATCAAAGATGAAGACAGTAGCAGCATATATGAACACATGTGCTGAGATGGTCTTGTAGTATTTCAAAATTTGGGAACTTGCCTCGGTGGATGATGGGCAAGAGGACTCAATGAAACTCTGTTATTGAAACCTAGCGTGCATTTCCCTTTTCCCTTTTCGATTATGTCCGACACGCTGGATTCATACAGCTTTCAGCCAAAGGCTCCACTTCCCTGTTTTTCCTGCCCCTCATTTTGCCCTACCTTCAGCCTCCCAGGAGGATGTCCATGTAGAAGCTTCGTTCATGTTTCTTAAATACCCACATGCGCACACACTTGCCACATGAGCACAGCCAGAAAAACGTGCAGAGTAGGTCCTGAGCAGCATCACCCGAGCTTGCTCAACCCGCCCTGGCTCCTGCCCTGGGAGACATCCCTTTTGCCCAGAGCCCCAGCCTTGGCCTTGGGCGGGAAGTCCCGCCTTCTCCCCGCCAGCAGCCACGCCCCTGTCTGCGTCCAAGGCCACACCTGGTCTCCAGCCGCCCAGCCCAGCCAGTGGCCTGGGTGCATCCTCTCCCCTAGGCGCTCGTCCTGCCTTGGTAAGTGTGCGGCTCGCGCTCTTCGCGGTTCCCCTGGCGTCAGTCAGGGTGTGTCCTGAGCAGCATGAGCGCCGGACCCCCCCTCCACCCACCCCACCCCCTCCTTGGTACGCGCGGGTTCGCTGATCCAGGCGGGATCGAGGACGGCTGTCCCCATTCTGGGGATCCCCTTCTGCTTGCTTGCCAGGCCTCTTCCTTAGGGAACTTGTAGGTCCAGTTCTAAAGGGGACCCGTGGAAGCTCGTGGAAGCATCTGTGTGTTCATAGTGATCATCTCTGTCCGCCTGAGAAATAGACTCTGTCTTTGCATTTGAGAAATGCCATCTTCCCTGGCAGCCTTAGTGGACATCCTTTACTCAATGGAAAACCTTCCATTTGTTTCCAAATTCACACCCCCTCCTCGAGTTCCGTTTTTCATCTGCCATCCCTCTTCTTTTATCACCAATTCCCTGACTCATGCTCTCCCTGTTCCGTTCTGTGTCAGAGTCCAGGAGAGCAGCGTGTTCTGGGCAAAGAATGATGGTTCCTGGGTGAGTGGGGAAATTGAGCTAAGGGAATTATTTGACCCGAATGCTAGCATTTCTGCTAGGTATCATTCAGAATCTCTTGTTTGTAGCACCTTTGTACTGCCTCTCCTCGTCAAGACTTAATTTGTAGTCGGGTTCATGTCTCCCTCAGAATGGATGTGCAACGTAGGAGAGGGATGGATAAGCATTCTGCCTAGACTGGCTGGTTCTATCCCAACTGAGGAAATTCCCAAGGGGAGTTTATATCTTCGGAAGTATTACATGCCAATGACTCTCCTGCCCTCACATAACTTGCAGTCCGCTTTCAGAGACAGGTATTTTACAGTCGCAAAGAAAATGACCTACTTCAAACTTGCGGTAGATGCCAGAAAGAGAATCATGGTAACTGCAGGATGCTAAATTGAGGCATCAAGGAGGCGATGTATCATGAGCCTGTAGACTGTCTTTGTAGAAACCTATCCTGGGAAGTGGTAGAATGTGGGGCATCAGGAAGCATCCACCTGAAAAGAGGAAGGAGGAAACTTCTGTTTCAATCGGATCAGAAACCTGAGACAGTACCTTCTCCTCAAGATGTTTCACGGGTTGTCAGTCAGGCCCCTCTAACATCTGTGGAGTCCTCACGTCTTGAAAAGGAGAAACGTAGTGACAGGCATCAATTGCAGTCACGCTCAGGTTGTATGATTCGGTGATGAAATATACATATATGTATGTATCTATATGTATACATTGGTGTGAAAGGCACATATAAGGTCCTCATGGTGCAGGTCAGCACATAGATTCTGAGAGGTGTGAGGCCCCATGAGGAACAATCTGGATCAGCACCTGTCGGTATTATGGTCACCCCTCAGCCTCTGCCCCAAAGAGTTAAAAATCAAAGGTAATCACATCACAGCAAATCATGGAAACATGCAAAGCTTGTCCTCATGTACGCAAGGGACGGTGGCACGTGAGAACTCAGAGTCAAGCTGGAGGAGTCATGGTGCCCATATTGCAAATCTTCTTCCCAGCTGGCATAGAGAGAGCCTTGGCTCCGCCATGCCTTTCCCACGTAAGGAACTGTACCACAGTCTCCGGCCTATGAGAGACTGGACAGGCAGGACTCAATGACACACACACACACACACACACACACACACACACACACACACACAGACACACACACACACTGTAGAGAAAAATTGACAGGGTGTAGGTGACCAGAGATGATAGCATCAATGCTACATAATGGGATTTCATTGTTTTCAAATCTTCTGTATTTGATACACTTAATGGAAAAGGATGGGTGAATAAATATAATGGTGTTGTCATTACGTAGAAGTCAGTTATATCAACAGTATGTTTTCTGGCATCACGTAGAAGACTTTCTTAAGTGTTTTGATGAGTACAGCATAGCTTGTGTGGATTATGTAGGAAAAAATGATTTTGGAGGAAATGAAGAAGATACTCGCAATTTAGCTTTCAAAAGAGGCCGATGGAGTCAGGCCTCTGTCTTTGATGCTTAGTGTGATTGCCTTGTTGACTCTTTGTTAGATTATTTCACACTGATTCAGTTCTGTTCAGAAGGCCCAAGGCACAGTTTTGTTTCCTTTCTTTTCTGTTCTTCTCCTTGGCCTTTCTTTCTCAAGGTAGGAGGAGGGCCTGGCAGCAGCTAAGTTCATAGTTACCCGCCACCCTCAGCAGTATAGTATTGCCTCTGTCAGCACTCAGCAGAGCTCCCTAGGCCTTCATAATCAGCAGCAGCAAGGACTGACAGTCAGTCTGAGTCCTCCCAGATTTCCCTGAAATCCTGCGGGCGGAGCCTCCTCGTGAGAGGGCAGATAAGTTGACATCCCTTAGTAAGTCAGCTCTCTCTTTCTCCTGCGAGATACATGGAAATTTATTTCTTGATCAGTAATTTACTATATGAAAAAGGGAGTATGTGCATTCCCGAAGACACAGATTTTTGCGTGGTGGCGAGACTGTCGAGTGAGGGTGTCGTTCTAACTGAAAACGGATCCGAAAGGGCTTTCAAAGTTGACAGCAGCAGTTAGAAACTGTATGGAGGGAGCTTTCCTTATCTTAGCAGTTTTTCCTTTTTGGTAGAGAAGTATGTAATTGCCAAGCCAATATGGCACAGAAGGGCAGTTCCTCTAGAGAAATCTCATAACATTCGGCCTGAGTCGGTTTGTCCTGTGTTTGCTGGTGGGTTCTGTAGACATTTGCAGGGTTTGCCATCTGGTTTTCTATTGTCTCTGATTGAAGCCAAGGCCTCTGCAATTGGGACTGGGCATGATGTGACCCTCCTAGTATTTTCTGTCTTTTCAAGTCATTCCCCTTCCCATGGAGACAGTACATATTCTAGAATCCTTCATTTGCTGAGGGAAAGTGAAGAAACTGAGAAAGGGTGGTATTCTGTCAGGCTTCAGTTTAGAGAGCCACTTTGATTTCAGCTTCCAGCTCGTAATGAGAAGGAGGGACGTGGTGAAAGAAACTGATAGTCTAGGTACGGATCGATGGCTGTGATCTCCAGTTCCAGCGAGGTGGTTTATGTTTGTGAGCATGGAAGTGAGTGTGTGAACATGTGAATCCATTCTGTGTGTGCATGTGTGTGTGTGTGTGTGTGTGTGTGTGTGTGTGTGTAAGTTTTTGTGTGTTGAGTGTTTCCCTTGATGGATGTTGCTGTAAAGACCAGAGTCACTGATTCCAACTTTCTAACCTCCATGCCCCTCTCCATCATATCATGAATGGATAGACAACCAAGTGAGTATAGTAATCACCTGTAGAGTTTGGATGTGCACATTCATTATTGAAAGTATACACCTCAAATAACCTGTACACAAATCCCATCACCACCCAGAATGATGTGCTCTAGCTTCTTAATGGATAAACATGCTGTAGAATCTCTGTTCACATGCCACAAAGAATCTATTCAGTAGAGAACATAACCTCTGAGTAGGTCTCATGGCATTTCGAATGGTCATGATGTGCCAGTGCTGCCACTTCCTTCACTCCCAATGCCTTTCTATTCATGGACAGCCTCCAAGTGGCTCTCCCCTGCTTGGCATGTGCTGGGCTGGGATCCTCCCTATTGCATGCTCCTCCCCATGCCACACCGTGTCTGGAGGAATCGGAGTCAAGAGGAGCTTCCGGGGATTTTTGGGGTGAATTTCCTGTGAATTTTTCTTAGAAGGCTAGTATTATCAGACACGCTTGCTGAGAATACCCAATGTTATTCTCACGTGGAACATCTGCCTCCATCACTCATTTGTTCTGTGGGCTAGGTTTTGCGATGCAACGAACACTGTGTCCTAGAGAAGAGAACTGACTATTCTTCCTCAAACTTGAACCCTTGGGATGGAGGCCTGAGGTCACCTTCAAAGGTCTGAGGAAACTTTTCAGCCCTGCATGCCCCCCTCGACGAGTGCTCCTCCATTTGTTTTTGTGGCTTCGCAGTGATTGCAAATCCTGTGTTTTCCTTGCAGGTGCTAGTTGACACCTGTGATGGTCATGATTGGAGGTGTCAGGAAGGGCCTCCGAGGAGATGGAGCTTCCACAGTGTCAGGGACCTTCAGTGAGGATCGAGAATAGGAGGCTCCCTGCTGCTGCTCTCTTGGGGTGTTTCCCTTAGTAGGAGTTTAGTTTTGTATGGTATAGAGTTCAAGCGCCAGATTTAGGTACATATCTATTTAATAGAGAAGTGTTTTTATATGCTAAATGACATCGATCTTTTGCTAGTGGCTTTAAAAGTGTTCTTCTATACAATCAAGCATAGATATCAGAAAATACCTGAGTTAGAACTGAATGCATTCCTGTGAGACAGTCACCCCAGTGACCACACGAGGGTCACTCAACTTTCATACAACTTTCATTGAAGCTTTATAAACGCAGTCCTTTCCAGCTGTCTTTCTGTCAGAGTCCTTCTGCGGATTTTTTCTTTGAGGTTTCTTTATTCCATTGATTGTGGGACACTATCACACAAGATCTTGTGACTTGGATGTCAGGCTGTTTTATACCTGAAGGTTAGCTTGGCTGGTATCAAGTTCCTGACTCTGCATTTCTTCCATTGAGTATTTCAACATGTTGCTCTATTTTCTTAAGACACAGTATTTCTTTCAACAAAGGTTGATCACTTTGTAATGTTCTTCATTATACATCATTTGGTCTGTGATTCTTGACGCCTAAATGATTTGTTTCTATCTTACAAGCAAAGTTTATCGCATGCTCTTTGCATTCCAAGTGTGTCCTCAGTGTTGTCTTCATAGAGAATTTCAAAGCATTTTTTTTCCCAGAGATGAGTAAAGTGTTAATACTTGCTTTGTATCATTGCTTTGGTTTTTGTTTTTCAGGTATTCAGATTGTTAGGTATCAGATTGATCTTATTGATTCTCTGCATCTTTAGATCCCTGTGGCCATTTTATCCTGTCTTGCTGCATTTCTTTTGCGATAGTGATCCCATTGAAAAAATCTCCCATGTCATTATTGTCACCGTGTTTCTTCTAGTTTCTATTTCATTACGGCAGGGATTTTTAAGTTCTGTTTTTCTTAATTCTTGAGTTCTTTCTTTTCATTTCTGAATTATTCTCTATCTGGTCTCTGATATACCTCATCTCTTGTAGCATTTTTAAACAGACTTTCACCTAATTTTCAAAAATTACATTACCCAGTACATAATCCATCGTTATGGTTGTCGTCGTCGTCGTTGTTGTTGTGGTTGTTCTGTGTGTGTGTGTGTGTGTGTGTGTGTGTGTGTGTGTGTGTGTGTGTTATGCGTTGACTCACACAAACTCCTGGTGACTCAGTGAATGAGTGCTGCCTCCATCACTCATTTGTTCTTGTCCCGCGCAGTCCTGCTCAGCTCCTGTCAACTTGTGTGTGTAGCTTCTTTGAAAGAGTCAACCCATATCATATTTGAGCTTTCTCTTTTCTTCTGCCTTCTAATATTTTTCTGTAGTTTTGTTTTTTTAAATCACCTTGACTTCCCATGAAGTGTATAAAGTAGCACGGCCTCAGCTTTGTCATTTCTGCCTCCCATTGCAGTTTCAGGTTCCATTGGCCCTAGAACCCACTCGTTTGTCTGACTGTCAAACCTGGGTACCTACAGAGCTTTCCTCCAGTGATGTATTTGAAAGGAATCTTTTTTTTTCCCCATCAGCCTTCTTCACAGGCCAGCTTTGATATCAGATCAGGTTATCCGTGAATACCAGTGTACAGCTGACACTGGTCTCTCATGACACATCCTTGTTTGTGGGGATCTTTCCTAATCTTTCCACTGCCACTCTTCTGAGTCTCAGCTTTCTGTTGACTTTTTGGCTGCTGCAATGTCCCTTTGAATTGATGACAGAACCAAGGTCAGAGACACCGTGAGCCATTTCAGTGTCTTCATTGTTTATGTGAAAGTTGTATATTTCTTCCGCAGTCCTGATTTTCTCATTTGATGTTCAAATGTTTCTTTGGTTTTGCATGGATTTCTTGTAAATTCATCAGAAATTGTGTCCAATCGTTGCTATATTCTCCGAGTCAGAAGGAGTCATCTGCATGTAAGGATCTTTCTCTGTCTTACAGCAATTTTTCCACTGTCCTCTGAGTCATGTGCACTCATTTGCAGGATATGTTCTGCATACAGACTAAACAAATAGGCAGACAGAATGCACCCATATCTGACACCTCTGCCTACAGGAAATGATTCATGTGTCCATGTTGTGTCCTGACAGTGGCTTCCTGTCTATAACCCAGGTCACACATCGGGACCATCGAGCGCTTAGTCACACATGGTTCTTCCAGAGTCACCTATCAGTTTTCATGATGGACGTAGTCAAAGGCTTTCCAGTAGTCTCAACACAAACTACCCTTCTTGAATTCGTTGGAGATCTCCATCATCCAGTGAGTGCTGAAAGTCGTTTTCCAGTGCACCCGCCTTTCCTGAATCCACCTTAAGAGTCCCCTTCATGTTCACTTTGCGGTGGCACAATTCTGCGCTTAGTCCTTTGTCTTTTCCCCCTTGGATGGGTTCCATCGTAGTCCCCTCACTCTTTCTCTGTTGAACAGCATCCATTATATCAGTGTCTAACAACTGAGCTGAGTACCCAAAAGAATTAGATGAAGATTCTATTTAAAAACAATGTTAAATTTAAAAAGTCCAATACTGTGTGCCTCAACAGTTGTCAGACACGTATCTATTCAAGTTGAAAGATATTCGAGATTTGTGAAAAGGTGTATACCTGCTCTATTTACCAATCTGTGTTCACATCCAGTTCCCAGGAACATCACCTAGCATGATCCACTCTCCTGGTGCCTGCTGATCACCTTACACCAGGTATCTGAGAGGTATGCAGTGTCATCCAGTCCCATATACTTAGCCAGGTGATATGTCCAGCCTCAGCCTCCTCCACCTTACGCTGAAGGTGAAAAGTAGGCCGCAGAGAGAAATCTGGACATTTTGTTATCATGTTCTGAGACTCCGGGTCTTATTTAAAGGTTCCATTTGAGCCGGAGATTCTTTGTTATTATTGCTTTACTATTATTTTATGGTGACATTGGTTAACAAAATCTAATAAGTTTCAGCTTTATACTTTAAACAATAAAGTATATATCTATTTACACTGTGTGTTCCCTTCCACCATTAGATTTCTGTCTGTCACCATATATTTGACCCCTTTCACCCTGTCTAACTCCCCTGTCCCTCCTCCAATGTACCCTCTGGTAAGCAGTAGTCCGTAGTCAATATCCATGAGCCTCTGTGTGTTTGTCTTGGTGGTATGTGTGCACCAGTGAGAACACCGTTTTTGCCAAATGGAGTGAATGTACAACCCACTCGGTCAAGGCCCCCCAACTGCTGACCGGAAAGTATAAATGTGTAGTTACAGTTTCTTGCTGAGAATGCCTGTGTAACTCTGCCTATTGTCGTCGCAGCCCGATCTTGTGACTATAGCCTAAGGCAGGCAAAAATAAATGTTGTACTGACATGGGAGAGAATGAAAACTCTATATTGACACCATCGTTTTGCTGCATTGGGAGAGTGGCAGAGTCATGCCAGCCCCTTTGTCCAACTGCTCACTCACACGTTCACCAGAGAAGCAGTAGAGTTTGCCTGGATGGTGGGCCCTCAAGAGTATGTGCACAAACACTTATGAAGGCTTCTAAGCACGCCTGACATGCCTATAGCTCCAGCCTTTTGAGATAAGCAAAGCTTTCCTGCTCATTCCGTTCTCATTCAAACCATCAGTCTGAGGATGAGCATGTGTTCCTTGGTATAAAGGACACTCGCAGTGGTTGTACCGTAGAGAGTGTTTCCTCTCAGCTTCCTGCACATGTTCCCATCTCGTTCTGGAGAGGCTAGGTGGGAAGCATGATGAACCACCATTCTCGCCTCCATTCATCACCCAAATCCTGGTTCTCAGCGTCAGACCTGTACTTGCCTCCATCTGAGAGAGGCCTGTATCCAGCTGGTCCCCCGAGACATTAAATGGCCATCAGGAGTTTGAGAAGTCTGTGTGAAAGGGATGTACACCTGCTTCTCATATTCATGCCCATGGCCGGCCGGACCCGGTCTCCCACGACTGCCCAGATCGGTAAAGGCCTGCTGAGCTGCACGGGTCATGGCTCCACTGGGAACACACTGCTCCCATCAACAGAAGTGCTCCTATTCACCTCACTTCCATCATGCTCACCGTGTGATTTTGCATTAGGCTGGCCCATTGCCCCTGCCCTTTCAGGCTTTCCAGGACACCTGGCCAACCTTGGCAGGTACCGTGTGTTGATGTGACTTATGTGGCCATACCTACTGTCTAAACCCCATGATTTTACCTACAGACTTAGACCATTTGGGTGTGTGACCTAACGTTACATTTTTTGTGGATTGTTTCTAAGGGCTACAAGATTTATGGGTCGGTGGCAGGGATTGCTTATCATTCAATAAAGGTGATACAAGGTACAGGACAGTCACTTGTTATGTGGAGTTGGTAGTCACTTTCTCCGAAAGAACGCAGCACAACCCAGACTCATGACAGTTGCGCCTTGGGTCTCAAAGGATGATTCCTTCATCCACTGATTGATTAGTGATGGTGTCCGTCAACCCATGATCATCGTTATAATGGTTCGATGTTGAAGAACCATATATTTGGACAAGGAGAAAGGAAATGGACTCTAAGTAGAAGAAAGGGAAGAGGAAGGAAAGTCGTGAGGGAAATGAGGCGATGTCCAACACAGTCTGTTATGGTAACCGTGACTGCCTTCTTAGAGAACAAGGTGTATGTCATGGATTCCTGGTTACACTTACAGATGTGAAGGTTGACAGGAGCTCCGCAGACCTGAGAGCCACTATTCATTGCAGAGGTGAATTGCTCGAGGCCTGGGGAGGAGCATAGAGGTGAGGACCAAGTGTGTCTTAAGTTCTGGCTTTGTTTATACTGCTGGGAGCAGCGGTGCCGAGGTCTTCCCTTGACTCTTAACTCTCCACTTTCCATTCCAGCGGCCACCCCACCATCATTACTGCCCTTCTACCTGGAGAAATGTTTTGTAAATTTTGAAGACTCCCCACAGAGAGCATTATGTGCATGTAAATTATTTCCTCTTTCACTTTTCTTCCTTCTCGCATCCATCAGCTCTGTTCTGTGACTCTTCCCAGCCCCTCCTTTTCTCTTTGTTGATTCGCATGCCAAGAGGCCTTGTCTTCTCTAGGTCCTTGACGTCCTAGAATTGTCCACGTCTGTAATAACTCTATCCAGTTTTCCATGTCCTCTCAGAGCATCTTCCTGGCTCCTGACCCATTTTGCATTGTGTTGAGCATTGCTGTGTGGCCGGGCAGGAAATTGGACTCGGAGTCAGAAGGGCTGTGCCGAACATGCTGGAGGGGCCCTGAGAAGTCTGGTTCCCCCATGGGTACCCCCCACACAGCGGATTTTCTACTGTGGTCGATGCAGCCATGCACAATTTTTCTGTTTGCTGCAACTTTCTAAAACTCCTGGGAAGTGCTTCAGGAGAAGAAGCTGAGGACGCAAGTCGGGTGGAAAAGGACTGGGAGATAAAGGGTGACGTGAAAGGCTCGGGATTGAAAGAGTAAGGCAACAAATACACACGTTCTTCGTTGCTTTCTAGCAATTTTTGTGGGAGGGGACACTTTATTCAAAACAACCAAAATGAGGAGACTCCTGGGCTGACCCCTCTTGTGTGCAAACATGGAAGAGAGAGAAAGGAATGGTAAAAAGTAGCAAAGGCAAGTGAAAAATATTGTGAGATCATCTTTTGTAAAGACGTTACTCAGACTGGGTAAGCTTCTCAGTTTGCACTGCCTCCTGAACCTTGAGGAGAGGGCTCTCGGTCCCTGTAAGGCCACAATGTGAGCAAATGCAGAGTTATAGTGCACATTGTATTTTCTGGGAAGTGGCCTCCAGGATGTACTTTCCATATCATCCTTTAGGACACAGCAGTGTATTTCCCTTGCTGTCAAGTTCAACAGGTAGCATCCCTTAGCTGGAAGTTTCATGCTGGATCCCTTATCCCAGGGCATGATGAGATAGTGCGGGTGGCCTGAACTCACCAAGCTTTGGCCTCCTGGGAAGAGAAAGTGGAGGATAGTGGGGCTCCTTCTCACACCAGCAAGGCAGCTCACCTTCCTCAGCTTTGCAAGCCTGTGGGAGCTTAGTACTCCCAGGTACGGAATACTGCATGGTCCAGTCCTGGCTGGGGACCCCTCAGCATCTGTGGTACTGTGTGAATGACCTGGGCTTAAGGTCCTACACACACACACACACACACACACACACACACACACACACACACACACACACACTTCAATAAAGCTAATGAGAAAAATACAGAAGGAAACTTAATGCAGTGCTTTATAGAGACATAGTACAGGGTGGCACTAAAAATCGGTTATGTTTCTTTTCCTTCTTAAATTTCGTTAATAAATGAGACAATTATAATTGGTTTAATTACATTTTAAATTGTAGTGTCCTTATTCATTTCATCTTGGCACAGAAAACTTATTACTTATTGCTGCAACATCATGGTTCTCCAAATGCAAGGCACAGGCAAAGCAGTGGGATGTTGGGAAAAGATTATCAGGGGAGAAGAAAAATGCTGCCGGTCTCTGTCCATTTGTACTGTGCTGGTCGCATGATGGGTCACATTCAGTGTTAGGTCGAGGGAAAGGTTTACCATGACCACCGGATCGTCAGACCTGTGTCTCAAAGGCACCAGGGAGAACTGCCTTGGTTTTTTTTATTCTGGAGTCTCAGATTCAGCCCCCCCCCCGCCCACCGTTCCTCTGAGTGACTCTCACTGTCCAGGGCACAGGTCACCTGAATGCTTCCCGAACAAGCACCCAAGGTCACTTGGTCCTGTAAGATATTTGTAGACACTCCGGGTAGAGATGAGACTTCCTTGCAAGAGTAGCACCAGGGTGTAGTGATCTGTCAGCTGATTCCTGGGGGACCAGAGCCCGTGTTCACTGCTCCTTCCTGTGAGAGCCTTCTTGTTCTTGCACACCCTCACCAGGGAGCTCTCCTCTGTCTGTCTCCTTGATAGGCGAAGGCTGCCAGTACCCGTGTCCTCCTTGCAGCTCTGGTATCATCATGTGTGCAGTTCAAAACCCGGGACCTCAGCCTGAGTCTCAGAAGAGATGGAGTTGACACACTGTCAAGAAGTTTCAGTCAGGCCAAGGAACAGGGCTCTCCTCCCTGCTCCTGCTCCCCCGCCTCAGCTCAGTTCCTGGATGGTTAAGTAGTGTCACCATTGCATAGATTTAGAATTTAGTTTCAACATACATTTTATGTTTCCTGGAGATTTTTGACTGAAACAACTACAAGTGGTTTCATTTGAGGTGTTTTTTATATGCACTAAAGCACATGAATAGAAATGCACACTGCGCCAGTTAGGACTCAATTAATTATTACAGACACTCACACCAGCCACCACCATCAGGTCACCCCTTCTCTCCTCTAAGGTCTCCCAGTAGAAATGGAGAAAAATCAGGGCAAATTAGTTCTTTCCACATATCCGTAGGTGAGTGTCCTTTTGGAAATTTTATTTTGTGAAGTCTCTTTTTTATAACTCAGGAAGAGGGTCATGGGAACAGCAGTCTTGGAGATGGTGCATGATGACAAAGATGTCATTACACTTATCCCCACGAGTGACATGACTGCATACAAAATCAAGCCTCACTGTTCTTCACGTGACTACAGTACTCCATTTTCTTCCACCGATTATTACAAGGAGGTTGATGAGTCTCTAACTTTCTTTAGCTTATAGGTCATTTGCTTTTTAGAGTTCTTTAGACAAACAGAGGACTTTTCTTTCTTGAAAGCACAGTCATAGAACCCGCCATTAGCAAGTGCACATTCAAAAGCCCAGGGTGTTCTTTTAATAGGCAGATATAAAGCGTTTTCCTCAAGTCTCGACACCTAAGAGATCAGCACATGGACATTAGTTTCCTGAGTTCCTTGTTGTCAGGCAGCAGGCTGTTTCTCCACCTTCATGATTCAGCTTGTGGTGCAATGATAGGAGATCTTGGCTCTCCTGGACCAGTGTATGTTCAGCAACCCTCCTGGGAGTGAAATCACTGCTCCTATGGAGATGTGCATGTTCAGTGCTGACACATGAGGCCAAAACCCTTCAGAGAGGCTGGTGGCTGTGATGCTCAATCAGGCAGTGCCTTTGTCACCACAGCAGCTGAGCCACGCCTGTGCACTGTGCGGAGAGAGTAAGGGCCTTGGTCCCCGAGCACCTCCTGCAGAATGTCATCCTGTTCACCTCTCTCTCACTCCTGCATGGACTTCTGTGTCCCTACCCTCTCTCCCTCGCTCCAGCTGGTCTCCACTCATCCTTGCCTGTGCTATTGAAACCTGCCCTTGCTGACTCACTGACTCTACTCGCCTTTTGTTCAGGACCAGCAGGTTCTTACTTCATGTGGGACTGTCTTCTGGTTTATGGATCTTCCAGACCATGCCACCTCCTTCAACACCCTCAGTGGTGCGATGTGAAGGGTGGTCTGTTCATCAGTGTAGGCCTATATTTCACATTCTAAATCTCTCTGGTAAGGTCTCCTAGGTGATTATTTTTTCTTGTCAATCAGTCCATGGTGGTGGAGGCAGGAGTTGAATCCTCATCGTCAGTACACTTGGCTTTGGGGAAAAGGCGATATTTTGGTATCCATCATTTGAAGGGCTACATCTGCGAGTGAGTATTGTTACAATTAAATTATCTATAGAAAGACTGAAACACGTTTGCAATTTCTTTGATAATTATCCCAAGTAGAAGTGTGGTTTTGGCTCCTCCTTATGAACCAGAGTTGTCAGTAGAGTTTCTTGTTAGTGGCAGGTGCTTGGAAACTGATTTGTCTCATGTAAGGTTATGTGTGACATGGACATGAACCTCCACCTGATCACTCAAGTCACTGACCTGTGATCTGTCAGCCAACCCGTAGCAGATCTGGATGCCCTGAGAGTGCCATTTTGCGAGGACACCCAGGCCACATTGGCATGTCTCTGGCATGTCTTCCAGCCATATCCAGGTCTAGCTGCAGACATGGGACTGAGTCACGTGGAGAGCATCCCGACGCCTTGTAGTTTTCTATGTGGGACTTCCTTTCCAAGAAAGTCTCACCATTGCAGAGTGTAAAAGTGCCAGCTCACTGCCCCTTGGTGGAATGCCAACCCCATGACAATCAGCAAAACAACACCAGTGTTTCTGTGTAGAAATTTGAATGGACTGTTCTAAACACATGTATATGTGTTCTTGTGTGTGTTTGTATGTATGTATGTATGCATGCATGCATGTGTGTGTGTGTGATAAACGCATATGAAGACCGGCAGCAATCACCCTTGTAGAAATTTCTGAGAGAAGCCATATAAAATATATATGATATCTCAGTGTGCGTCCTTCTCCCTTCCATAGACTTCTCCTTTGGTCTCTGTATGTCTTTTGAGATTTATTATGAAGACCAGGTAGAACTGACATCCACACATGTCTCTAGGCGCTTTTCTTATGTTTCCACATGATTCTGCATTGACCATGAACACACAGGGAGGGGACAACAGAGAGAGACTTCTCCCCTTTATACTCTTCTCCAAACAGGGGTCTGAATATAAGACCTGGAGCAATAAAATGCATAGAAGAAAACAGAGGTAGTAAACTCAGGGACCTTGGACTTGACCTCAAAAGCAAGGGAAGCAAAAGCAAAACAACGAGTGGGACTACCTCAAACCAAAAAGCTTCTGCTCAGCAAAAGAAACATTTCAGAAAACCATCTGAAAGGAAAAATACATTCGCCTGTTATGGCTCCGAGAAAGGCCTGATATCCAAAATATACAAAGAACTCATATGACTCAAGAACAACAACAGAAATCAAGCTATCCTTTCAAAACATGGGCAGAGGACCTGAACAGAAACTTCCTCCTAGAGCACATAGAAATAGTCACCAAGTATGTGAAACGATGCTCAACAATGCTAGCTATTAGGAAAGTGCAAATTAAAACTACAACGAAGCACCATCTCACACCTGTTAGAATAGCTACAAAGAGCAGGACAAATAATAACTCATTTTGGAGAGGATGCAGAGAGACAGGAAGCGTCATACAGTGCTGGCGGGACTGCGAATTGGTAAAGCCACTATGGAAAACACTATGGAAGGTCCTCAGAAAACTAAGAATTGATGTACCATGTGATCTAGCAATCCCTCTACTGGGTATTTTCCCCAAAGACTTGAAAACCTTTATCCGAAAAGATATTTGCACATCGGTGTTCATAGCAGCATTCTTCACAGGGGCCAGTGCATGGGAGCAAGCCAAGTGTCCTATGATAGATGATTGACTAAAGAACTGGTATATGTATACAATGAAATATTTTCCTCAGCCATCAGAAGAGATGAAATACCGCCATTTGAAACAACATGGATGGACCTCGAGATAATCATGCTAACGGAACAGCCAGAGAGGAAAAGATGAAAATCACAAGGCAGCACTTTTATGTGGGATATAAAGCTACAAGCAACAAATGAACAGGCCAAGCAAACAGAAACTCATGGGCACACACAAGGACTTGCAGTTACCAAAGTGTACTGCTGGGGAGGAGAGGGTAGTTTGACAGGGCAAAGGTAGTTAAATACAGGGGGAGTAGAAGAAAGGTGAAGTGGGTAAAAGGGGACCAAATATACAGTAGCTGAAGGAAACTGGGCTTTGGGTGGTAAGAACAAAATAGAGTATATAGATGTCAAATCATAATGTACCTCTGAATATTATATAATTGTATTAACCAGCGTTACCCCAAAAAACTTAATAACTAAATAAAAGAAAAGAAGAATGAGCACATCTGACCCACATATGAGCCAGAACACACACTGAAATCTAATTTTCGTGTCATCTGCAACTTTTATTTACAAAATCACTGGTTATATATTATCGCCCAACCCACTATTAAAGTATAGTGATTTTTTATTCATATTTTTCAGTGAACAGCCGGTCGTCAGTATACACGCTGACATGACATTATTCAATGAATTCACAGAGACTGAGAAATAATTCAGCATAGAGTTTTAAGTAAGCATGTAGATAAAGAATATAGGTTTAGTGAAGAAGAGAATTTCTGTAACATTGTTATATACATAGAGAAAAATACCACATTTGAAATCTGATTTATACTAATGTCGCTTTTGAAATGATGGGGAGCACCTTTCTAGTTGTTTGTTCTAGAAACCTCTGGTGACTCACGAGTATTGGAAATGGGTGGGGGTCATACTGTAGTCAAAAATGGAACAAATTCATACGGTCAACGAGTTAGATTTGATATGTTCACCTGAAATTCTCACTATCAACTCTGTTTGCAAGGGCAAGTCGTTTTTTTCTCACACATCGTGTTTTTCCCAGGAAGGGAATAACAGTTTGGGAGCCTGGTGTTCATTTTTTGAAAGAAACCACATTTTCCCTTTTAATTCACTTAACTGGCACTGTTGCCCGTGTAAACCCACACGTGTCTCAAAAGCAGCAATCGGACGCAGAATGAGCAGCGTGCGTTCATTCTGAAAGGTCGGTGACATGACCCGGCGCCATGGTAACGTGATGATGCGCTTGGTGCCTTCCGTTGCAACTGTCACTCTGTCAGTTGAAGGTTGGAGGTGAGAAGTAGTCGGAGACTCACTGCTCGAGAGATTAAGATGGGAAACTTGATTTGTTGTCGAGGTATGTTCATATTGATTGACATTCTGAATGCTGCTCCTTCAAAGTGGCCAGTGAATCTAGAGAAAATATGTTCCTCTTCTTGTCAAACCATTGTCCCCACTCCCATTCTGACTCCAGGGCTTTAAGAGTCTCTTTAGGTTTGTCGTACAACTTCAGTGATATTTCTGATTCTTCTCTCTCAAGTGGACTGCCTTAGTGGTTTTCCTAAATTTAGAACAATGTAAGATTCTCTAGTAAACTCTGTCCAGACTCTTGCAGAGAAGACATGCAGAGGGTGCCCTCCCACACGACTTCAGGTGGGGAGAATTGTTCCATGGATTCACAGTGGTTGAGATGCCACCCCAGCAATAGACCTGAGAGGAACGGGGAATTGCAGGTCACCTGCTCAGAATGTGTAGTGATAAAAGGAGCTAAACCTCAGCAGTCTCAATGCAGAGATTGTCGAAAGGAGAAGAGCGGGGGTTTCATGGGCCATGGGCATGGGTGGATGTGGACAGGATTACTGGGAATGTGGGTGCTGCTTGGGAGAGCTGTGAGATGGCACAGAGCCTTCAAGTAGGTGGAATGAGCAATGGGTAACATAGATGAAGAAGGCTTGGTGGTTTTTGTCAAGGGTCGTGGTGTGGGGTGATAGGCTGTGTGAGGAGAGAACCCTCTCAGAGGACATGGGGCTCTGTCCACTGCCAGTGCATGATGTAGAGTTGGAGGAGGTAGCAACAGACTCTGAATTTTGTTGCAGATGGACTTGGGCGTGGGAGGTGCACACTCAGTGCTGGAACAACCAGAGTCCGCTTTCAGGCAGGTCAAAGCTCAACTGTTCAGACTCTTGCTCCAAGCAATAGTCAGCAAACAGTGGAGCTGTGAGGCTGAAATCACTGAATCCCTAGAGCACCACATCCTCAGGTCATTGGTATCAACTCCATACACAGTGTTTTTAAGATTTATAATGTCGTTGTATGGCAGGCAGTTGGTCCAGAATGCTCTAAGGTGACCACTTGTGAGCCAGGGGAGTCCTCTGGAATGGGGAAGTCTCAGAGTAAGACAGCTGACTGTTGGTGATGCTGCAGGAGGATGGCCACATGGTGGGACGCCCCTATACCTCTGAAGGGGTATGGTTGGAGGGAAGTGTCTTATGTGGGTCAGAGACAGAAAGGTAGGAGTCAGCAACTGCGTGATAAATTTGGACTCCCAGTGGCTTGGCCTCCAATTCCAGAGATTACTCCTCTCCCACAGAAACCTGGGGCAGTAGCATTTCAGAGAGACAGTGAGGGGGGCATTTGCTTAAGGCATGCAGAGGATGGAGTCAGTTTTAAGAGAGGTTCCGGGCCTCTGTCCTCAGGACACCAAACACGTTCTAGCCCAGGCCCACCACTGGTCACTCTTGTGAGTCTGGGCAAGTTGCTTAAACTCTCTAAATTTCTGTGATCTTCACTATGAAGTCTGTGTCTCAGCTCCTGCTTTAGCTCTCCAGATACAGGGTTGTGTGGAGACTCTAGGAGATGACAACAGATACTCCCCACAGGAGTGGAAGCGTCACCATTGTGGAAACAATGAAAATTACCCTCCCACCTTCCGATGCTGTGGAGTCATCCAAGTCCTCTCTGTGGATGTAACCACTAGCAATCATCCAGCTTTACTTGCAGTCATACAATGATTGGGCACTTACGGAGCAATGACTGAGCAGCGGTCACTTATTTTTCTGAAGCTTTACCTCTATTCAGTCACCTTAAGCCTCATCAGTTAATAGTTACATGGAGGCTGTGCTAACTTTTGCTCATCACAGAAGAGGGCACTGAAGCCCAAACGTGTCTGCAAGTGTTTCCCTGGGAGAGGAAACTTCTAAATGTCAGTAGAATCTAGGGAACTTGACATGGTCACCGTGCTTTGCTGTGTTTCTAGAATGTCTCCCTGAAATTAAGGTATTCGCCCTCGAAATCCTGTCTCTTGGGTGTTTTCCATGCACAGCCAACTGCACGATCTTCCTACTTCTACCTTAGCTTCTAGGACGGTTTTCTGGGCAGCTGTGAATAAATGATTGCTAATTTCCCTGTGGTCTTCTGCAAGGAACACTTCTACAATTGTCTGTATTGTCATGCATTTCTCAGGTTGCTGTCGTGAGGAGGATGATCCCGTAGAATCGAGGGTGGGCCCGGGAAGAGTGCGCTTCTCACAAGATGTCACCATCCGTACTTTTCATTCAGATGAAGGTACAGTGAAAATAATGCTAGCTAAGTTACTTCTAGAAAATTTCTTTGGTGTCCCATTTTAAATGACTTCTAATTTGTAAAAACACTGAGTTGTGAATTTCATTTATTTCAAGGGTGGAAATACCTGTAAATTCAGTCCATCTGTGGTGCTGTCACCATGGAGGTCAGGATACTCTGACAACTCCCAACGTGGTGCATGTTTAATAGTGAACAAAGTCTCCAGTACATGTTCACACAGTAAGCCAATTTTGCTACATTATCTGAACAGATCTCTCCCTGATACCACGTGCCAAATTTGTAAAAATCAGTTGACTTTATTTAGAACAAGTTTATGTTCACATGAAAGGAGACTAGATAATACAGAATGTACCAACATCCTACCGCAGCAGTTTCTGGTATTCAATCTATCTTAGATTGATGAGAAATATTTGGTCTAATGAGGGGAAAATATCAGCTCACTTTTATGAATGAAAAGAACATGCATGCCATGAAAATTCACTCTTTGTGCTGTGACATTCTGTGCATTTCACAGTCTCGTGACTTCTCATATTACCAATAGTGTATCATATGCCAATGTTCATAACACATTATTCCCTAAAGCCAGACAGAAAGAAGCACAAAGTCCATCAAAGAATGAGTGCATCAAATGTGATATATATACCTCATGGCATCGTGTTCTGCCATAAAAGTAATCAGATTTTAGAATAGGCTACAACATGGTCAGACCTTGAAAAAATGTATGGCTTAATGATATCAGACCTACACAGAAGGACAGTAATTTATGATGCCACGCATCTGAGGTTTCTGAACAACTCCATTCCAGGATGTTCTATATCGAGTCAGACAAAAAATTGTAAGGACTAGGGGAAGGACGAAGGAAGAGAGATTTATGCCTAGAAACATTTTGGGTCTAGAGAGCAGGGATGGGTTCGCAGCCCGGTGATGTAATCCATGCTACTGACGGATATAGTCACAAATGAGTAAAAGCCCCCTGAAGAGGGTGTAAATTTCATTGCAATAATAGTAAAGGTGGCAATAGTATACATGCTAAGGATAAAAGGCTTCTATGAATGCTTGGATGCTGAAATGGTCTTGTAACATTAGAAGAAATGGGCTTTTAGCCAGGCTTTACGCAGGGCAGGAGAATTAGAGCCCTATTATTGCAACAGAGCATGCAATTCAGATGGTATCTGATGAATGACATTTCCTTGAGTTGGACCATCGAAGACTCTAATTCTCTGGCTTGCCTGCTTCTTTCTTGGCCTTTTGTAATCTACTCACACAAACGTCCCAGAAGATGTTCAGTGCATACTATTCAACACCCACTTCCACATTCTCTAGCCCCACAATGACATTGAGTAGAGCTCTCTGAGACACTCCTTCGTAGCCTGAGCAGTAGCTGATGGTGACTCTGTGTACCCCTAGCTCTCGCTGCCAACGGAGAGCAGCAGCTTCCGAGATTGCAGTCCAGTACGGAGATCCGATCTATTCTCAAGGTAAGAGGGCCTTCCAATCTCAGACATGGAAATGTTGCTTTTCTTCTTTTTCCATAAAATTACAATCTGAAAATGTGAGCATGTACCTGGTAGATCATAGAGACAAGGTCCTCGGTGGGAAAATGTCAAATGAGAGTGTCTAACCACCTGAAAGCCGATTCAAGAGGACATACAAACAGGACAGAATTAGTTACAGGCTGTAGGGTCATATGCACTGTCCTCCATAGAACATTTTTCTCTGAGAAAAAAAGAAAGCATTTTGCAATTGCTTAATCAGTGAGGATTGAGACAGCTTCCATGAAGTGTTCACGCATTCCCACATGTGTTCTGTACATTTTGTCTTATGGTCGTGGACTCGGGTACTGTTTCCCATCTGGTGTCCTGGAGACATCAAGAGAACAGAGGCCTGAGCAACTAGTGTCCTGGGGTCTATGATCCTCACAGTGTTTTTCTTTCTCCCATGACAGGCATGTGACAGATCTGAAGATAAATGTACGTATTGTGTAATCACTCCCTTGCTGATGATAGAGCTAGTCGCTTAGGATGGTTGGCATTTCCAGCCGATTTGGTCTGGAAGCCTCCGTGATTCTCAAACCTGCCCCAGGCATGCGGGTTAAGGGTGTACTGAAAGAAAGTGGTCATACATTAAAGTTCTCTGCTCAGGTGCTTATACGTCAGAAGTGAGGATAATGAGTAGGTGTGAGAATTGGGTGTTTTAGACATTTGGGCTTTCTGTGTGTGTGTGTGTGTGTGTGTGTGTGTGTGTGTGTGTGTGTGTGTGTGTGTGTGTGTGCGAGAGAGAGAGAGAGAGAAAGAGAAAGAGAGAGAGAGAGTTGTCGTGCAAATGTGAGTCTGCATAAGATCGCAGGTTCTCAGTAGATTTCCCCATTCACACAACACAAGACATGATTTCAGCTTCTCAAGAAAGCTCATCACAACTGTACACTTGACACTATTAACATTCTTTCTGCACCCCACCTGTATCTGGACGTCTGTTCCTAATCCATCTCCTGGGATGTACGCCTTGCAGTGAGGAATGGCTCAAAATTTGACCTTCTTTGTGAAAGAGATATAATGTGACTCAGGTGTGGGTCCTTAAGTTGAAGCTCTTGTCCACTGTCGTGTACTCACCACTCTATCACATGGTCATTTAATCACAAAACAAGGGCATTTCAGAATCTGTGGGCATGCCTGAAAGCACCTACCGGCTCCCACACATAGACCATCTTGACTGGATGGCACCAGGTGTTACCTACTGTGGGGCAGCTCTAGGTGGAAGTAACAACGGATTTTGGCATAATCGTTGTCTGAAAGGCCTTATTCTCTGCATAGGCATATGGTTAGCTCTACGATTCTATAAGGTTGATGCTCCACATACCACTGTAATTCTGTCAGAGCTGCATTTACTCCTCAGCCTGTTTCTCAAAGAAATTAAGAATCAGGGCAAACACATCACAACAAGCCGATTCTAAAGGTTTGGCATCTGAAAGACCGGATGTAGTCCGTATGCATAGCTCTGTTTATATAATGCTCAATGAAACTAAAGAAGTTGCCCACAAAATGTATCTGGTGAACTTTGTATGTGCACACCAAATTGCAAAATTTCCCTCAGCCTAACTTGGCTTCAGGAAATTCACCTGGGTAGCTGTGGAGAAATCATTTTTAATTTTCCTGTGGTCTTCTGTCAGCAAGATGTCTAAAGTTCTCTGTATTGTCATGCATTACCAAGGCTGCTCTCTGGACGAGGAAACAAGGGGACCAGTGTTTGACCCCTTTATTAATGACACGGAAGGTGAGATGTGGGCTCAAAGAGTCCGTTTCATACCAGCAGCAACGGCACACTTTCGAAGAAGCAAGATGAAGGTACTGTGCAAATAATGCTCACTAAGGTCCTTCCAGAGTAATTCTTCCAAGTCCCATATTTAACTGACGATTGCAAATGCCTGTCGTATTTGCCTTGTCTTTCAAGGGCACAAAACACACGAATTCAGTCCGTCAGAGGGGTAGTGTCCATGGAGGTCAGGATGCACTGATGATTCACAATCTGGTTCATGTTCAACAGTAAACGAGGTCTCTCGGCATGTTCACACATTAGCTGATTTGCAGCATCACCTGAATACTACCTCACTGATGGACATTATTTAGAACAGGATTAAATTAACAGGAACAGTGACGAGATAATACACACAGGGCCTCTGTTCTCTTTCACTTTTCCCTATTTGGAATGTCTTACACTTATAAGATACATTGGATATCATGAAGGAGTAGAGATCAATTCATTTTCATTAATTAAATGTCCATAGAGTCTACTAAAGCTTGCTCTTTGAGCTCTGATATTCTGTGAGTTTCGACAGGACCATTTTATCATATATCACAAGTAGTGTCTCCTACATACACCAAAGTTCCTAATGTCATTATCCATAGTAGGCAGACGGTGGCAGGAACCCCTAATTTCATCGAGTGTCAAATGAATCAGATGTGTCATGTGCAGAAATGTATGGTATATTTTACAGAGTGTACAATATAGATTGCCAGTGCAAAATGTTGTGCTTATTGATATCAAACTTACATGGAAAAACTATAATTGATGATTCCACTGTATTTAAGTTTTCTGAGAAAGCCTAAGTCCTAGAAACAGAAATGGAGAGATCTCAAGAGCTGGAAAGAGGGTCAAGGCAGAGTGATTTATTCCTGGAAATGCTGTGTGTCTAGACAGCAGTGAAGGGTCCACAACGCTGTGAAGTAATTAATGCTACTGACTGATATAGTCACCAAAGTTTAAAGGCAGCAGAACAGTGATGTAAAGTTCATCACAATAAAAGTAAAATACCCAATACTATTCGTGCTGAGCACACTAGCAGCATGCATGAATGCATGGATGCTAAAATGGTCATGAAACAATAGAAGAAGTGAGAAGTTGATCAGGATTTAAGAAGGGCAGCAGGAATTGGAACCCTGTTATTGAAACAGAGCATGCAATTTCGATGCTATTTGATGGATTAGATTTCCTTCAGCTAGATGGTCAATGGCTTTGTTTCTCTTTCTTGCCTTTCTCCTTTCTTGGCCTTCATTCATCTACTGTGAGAATGTCCCCTAGGATGCCGAGTGCATAGTGTTGTTAAGCACCCACTTCCAATCCACTAGCCCCACAATGCCATGGAGCAGAGCTCTAAGAGACATGCCTGAGCAGCATCGCCAATAAGTGATGATGGCTGTGTCTTTCCCTAGGTCCCACTACCAGCTCAGAGGAGGAGCTTATTAAATTTCGAGCCCGTTGGGGCTCCCATCTGATTGCAAGGTAAGAAGGTTTTCCCACCTCAGAAATTGAAATGTTGCTTTTCTTCTTTCCATAAAGTTATAGTCTGAAAGTGTGAACATGTATCAACTAGATAATATAGACAAGGTAGTCAATGGGAAAATGTCAAATGAGAGTCTATAACCCCTTGTAAGCTGATTCAAGTGGCCATGCATAATGGACAGAATTACTTACAGGCTATGCGATCATAAGCCATGTCCTCTGCAGAACAGTATCCTCAGAGTAAAAAGAATTTTGCAACTGAGAAATCAATGGGGCCTGAGACAGCTTCCATGAAGTGCTCACACTTTCCCACATGTGTTCTGTACATTTTGTCCTTTGGTCGTGGACTCGAGTACTGTTTCCCATCTGGTGTCCTCGAGACATCAAGAGAACAGGGGCCTGAGCAACTAGTGTCCGGGGGTCTATGATCCTCACAGTGTTTTTCTTTCTCCCATGACAGGCGTACAACAGATCCAGAGAAAATGTATGTATTGTTTAATCACTCCCTTGCTGATGGTAGAGCTAGTCCCTTAAGAAGGATGTCATTTCCAGCCGATTTGGTCTGGAAGCCCCGGGATTCTGCAGTCCTGCCCCAGGCATGAGGGATTGGGGTGTAGTGAAAGAAAGTGATCATACAGGAAAGTTCTGTGGTCAGGGCCTGAGTCGTCCGATGTGAGGATAAGACGTAGGTGTGAAGTTCGGATGCTTTCGACATATAGGGTTTTTCTGTGTTCATGTGGTGTGATTGTGAATGTGAGTCTGCGTGAGATTGTGTATTCTGTGGAGTTTGACCACTCACACAATACAAGACATGCTTTCGGCTTCTCAAGAATCCTAATGAGTACTGTGCACTTTACATTATTAAGTCATACTTTCTGCACCGTGACTGTACCTGGATGTTTGTTACTAACCAATCTCCTCATATGGAAGTCGTGCAGTAAGGAATGGCCCAAACTTTGGACCTTCTTCATGAAAGAGACATAATGTGACTCAGGTGTGGGTCCTTCTGTTGAAGCTCTTGACCACTGTCCTTGACTCCGCATGCTGACATAGGGTCAGTTTGTCCCAGAGCAAGGGCATTTCAGAATCTGTTAGCATGTGTGGAAGTGCCAACCAGCTCCCAAACACAGCCCATCTTGATTGGGTGGCAGAGATGTCACCCAGTGTAGGGCAGCTATAGGTGGATTTAACACTTGACTTTGGCATAGTCATTGGTGTGAATGGCACCTGCCTTAGAGCTTATGATTACCTCTTAGATTCTACAAGTCTGAGGCTCCTCATCGCAGTGTAAATATCTGTCAGAGCTGGGTTTGTTCATCAGCCTCTGTCAAAAAGAAGTTAAGAATCAGGGCAAAAACATTACAACAGCCACTTTTAAGGTTTGGCATCTGGGAGACCAGATGCAGTCGCTATGCTTTGCTGTGCTTATATAATGGCTCAAATAAACTAAGGTAGTTGCCCACAAAATCTATCTGGTGGTGGTTTGATGTGCACACCATAGTGCAGGACCTCCCTCAGCAGGAGGATCATCTGGGTAGCTGCAGAGAAATTATTCCTATTTTCCCTCTGGTCTTCTGCCAGCAAGAATTCTACAGTGCTCTGTGTTGTCATGCATTTCCCAGGGCACTCGAAGCAAAAGGAAGCCCACGAAAGAGACCATCATCCTGTTTATCAGAGGAGAAGTGGGATGTGGGCTCAAAGAGTCCGTTTCATACCGCCAGCAACCCCACATTTTCTGGACAAGCGAGATGAAGGTACTGTGCAAATGATGCTCGATAAGGTCCTTCCAGAATAATTCTTCCGAGTCCCGTATTTAAGTGACGATTGCAAAATGGCTGTCATATTTGCCTTCTCTTTCTTGGGCACAAAAACACATGTATTCATTCCGTCAGTGGTGCAGTGTCCATGGAGGTCAGGATGCACTGACGATTCACAATCTGGTTCATGTTCAACAGTAAACGAGGTCTCTCGGGCATGTTCACACATTAGCTGATTTGCAGCATCACCTGAATACTCCCTCCCTCATAGACGTTATTCAGAACAGGTTTCAATTAACGCGAACGGTAATGAAATAAGACACACAGGGCCTCTATTCTCTTTCACTTTTCCCTTTTTGGAATGTCTTACATTTATACGATACATTTGATATCATGAAGGAGAAGAGATCAATTCATTTTCATTAATTAAATGCCCATAGAGTCTACTAAAAGTTGCTCTTTGAGCTTGGCATTCTGTGAGTTTAGACAGGACCATTTTATCTTATATCACAAGTAGTGTCTCCTACATACACCAAAGTTCCTAATGTCATTTTCCATAGTAGCCAGATGGTGGCGGGAACCCCTAATTTCATCGAGTGTCAAATGAATCAAATGTGGCGTGTGCAAAAATGTATGGTATATTTTAAAGAGTGTGCAATATAGATTGACAGTGCAAAAATGTTGGGCTTATAGATATCAAACTTACACGGAAAACTATAATTGATGATTCCACTGTATTTAAGTTTTCTGAGAAAGCCCAAGACCTAGAAACAGAAATGGGGAGATCACAAGAGCTGGAAAGTGTTTCAAGGCAGAGTGATTTATTCCTGGAAATGTTGTGTGTTTAGACAGCAGTGAAGGGTCGACAACAGTGTGAATGTAATCAATGCTCCTGACTGATATGGTCAGAAAAGTTTAAAAGCAGCGTAAGGGTGATGTAAAGTTCATCACAATAAAAGTAAAATATCTAATATTATTCATGGTGAAGACTCATGTGACATGCGTGAATGCATGGATGCTGAATGTTCATTTAGTATTGGAAGAAGTGGGAATTTCATCAGGTTTTAGGAAAGGCAGGAGGTTTCAGAACCTGTTATTGAAAGAGAGCTTTGCAATTGACATGCAATTTGATAGGTTAGATTTCCTTCAGCTAGACGGTCAAAGGCTCTGTTTCTCTTTTTCCCTGCTTCTTTCCTTGGCCTTCTTTCATCTACCATGAGAATGTCTCCTAAGATGCTCAGTTCTTACTGTAGTTCACCACCCACTTCAAATTCGGTAACCCCATAATGATATCAAGCAGAGCTCTGTGAGACTCTCCTGAGCGGTATCACCAATAAATGATCATGACTGTGTCTCCCTGTAGGTCCCAGTACCAGCAGGAGCAGCAGCTTTCAAGAATGCGATCCAGTTGGAGGGACAGACCAGCTTTCCAGGTAAGAGGGTATTCCAACCTCAGAAATGGAAATATATCTCTTCTTTTCTTTTCCTTTTCAATAAAATTACATCTGAAAGTGTGAACATGTACCTGCTAGATAATAGAAACAGGGTACTCGGTGGGGAAATGTCAAATGAGAGTCTCTGAACACCTGAAAGATGATTCAAGAGGGCATGTAATAAGGAAATATTTGCTTACAGCCTGTAGGATCATAAGCAGCGTCCTCTGCAGAACAGTTTCCTCTAAGAATAAAGAAGTTTATGATAGCCAAATCAGTGGGGCCTGAGACAGCTTCCATGTAGTGCTGACGTTTTCCCACATCTGTTCTGTACAGTTTCTCTTGTGGACATGTTCTTGGGCACTGTTTCCCATCTGGCATGCTTGAGTCATCAAGAGAACAGAAGGCCTGAGCCACTAGTGTCCTGGGGTCTCTGATCCTCACAGTGTTTTTCTTTCTCCCCTGACAGGCATATGACAGATCCGGAGAAAAATGTACGTATTTTTAATCACCTTTGCTGATGATAGAGCTCAGTGTTTAAGAAAGTGGGCCTTTGTTGCCGATTTAGTCTGGAAGCCCCCGTGAGTTTGTAATCCTGCCCCAGGGATGCGGGTTAGGTGTGTGTGTGAAAGAAAGTGATCATACAGGAAAGTTCTCTGGTCAAGTGCTTAGTCATCAGATGTGGGGATAAGACATAGGTGTGCTGTTCGGGTGTTTTAGACATTTAGGGTTTTTCTGTGTTCATGGGGTGTGATTGTAAATATGAGTCTGCATGAGATTGTGTGTTCTCAGGATATTTACCTAGTCACACGACACAGGACGTGCTTTCTCCTTCTAACGAAACCTCATCACTACTTTACCCTGTTCAATTTCATACAAACAGAAAAGGATGGATCCACAAGTGTTGGAATGAGGGTCAAAGCAGAGTGATTTAGTCCTGGCAATGTTTTGGGTCTAGGCAGTAGTTATGGTTCCTCAACTCTCTGAAGGTAATCTGCTCCTGACCCATATATTCAGAAATGAGTAAAGCAGCATGAAGATGACGTGAAGGTCATCACAATAAAAGTAAAATATTTAGTAGTATTCATGCTGAAGACAGTGGCGGCAGGTATGAATGCACGGTTGCTGAAATGGTCATGTCACATTAGAAGAAGTGGGGATTTAGCTAGGCTTTGTGAAGGCAGGAGAAATCAGGACCATGTTATTGAAGCAGCATGCAATTTAGATGCTATTGGATGGATTGGATTTCCTTAGCTAGACTGTCAAAGGCTCTGTTGTTCTTTCTTGCCTGCTTCTTTCCTTGGCCTTCTTTTGCCCAGCACTGAGAATGTCTCTGAAGATCTCAATCCATACTAGTCAACACCCACTTCCACATTCTCTAGCCCTATATCAGCCGTAATCAGACCTCTCTGAGACAGTCCTTAGCACTGCCACCAATATTTACAGTGAATCTGTATGCCCCTAGCTCTGTCTGATACCATACAGCGGGACATTTCAGTAACCATGGTTGAAGAGTTTCCTGACACTGTGGTGAAGGAGCTTCATGACACCATGTTGGAGGAGGTCACTTACACTCTAGTGGAGGAGCTAAGAAAAGAAGACCTCGATGATGATGCCCCATCCACTACCAAGGTAAGAAGGCCTTTCAGCTTTGGCAATGCGATTTTTTCTTTCTTTCTTTCTTTCTTTCTTTCTTTCTTTCTTTCTTTCTTTCTTTCTTTCTTTCTTTCTTTCTTTCTTTCTTTCTTTCTTTTTTCTTTTTTGTTAAATAAAATTGCCATCTAAAGAGAGGAGCACAGACCTGCTAGATGATTGAGATAGTCTCCTAGTTCGGAGAATGTTGAGTGAGAGTGTGTGACTACTCGGTATATGACTCAAGAGGGCTTTCAAAAAGGACAGCATCACTTTCACACTAGAGCACTGCAAGATGCATCCTGAGCACCACAGTTTCTTCCTTGCAAAATGAATTTTGTAACGGCCCATTGAAAGGGAATTCAGAGAGCTTCCACAAAGAGCTCAAAGCTGTCCAGCAGGTGTTCTCTATGATTTCTCTTTGGGTTGTTGCCTGAGACACTGTTTGTCAACTGTTGTCCTAAAGTCAAGAGAACAGTGTCAAGAGGGATACAATCCTCATAGTGATTTCCTTTCTCTTCTGGCAGGTGGACGACAAACGGGATGAAAAATGTACGACATGTAATCACTCCCTTGCTAAGGATAAAGCTGGGCGCTGAAGAAGGTGGGGCTTTCTTGCCGGTTGCTTCTGGTAGGCCCCTGATTTTGGGATCATGCAGGATGAGGGTTAGGCATGTAGTGCAAGCACCAGATAGTCTCTGAAACATCTTTGGAAAGTTTGGGGTCCTTGGAAGACATGTCAGGTGGGTGGTGTGATTTATGTGTTTGAGTTTGGAATGGTGTTTATACATATTTGGTGGTGCGATTGTGAATGCTCATGTGTGTATGAGTGCCTGTGTGTCCTCAGGAGACTTTCCATCTCACAGAACACAATACAAGAATCTACTTTTCAAAAGAAGCTCCCGTCACTACATACTTTCCATCATGAACTCTACCTAACCCCCAGTTGTATGTGGAGGTTGCTTGATATTTTCTCTCTTCATGTGGAGGTGGTGCAGAGATGAATGACCCAAAATCTAAAAACAGTCGTGGGTACCTGTGTTTATAATTCTGACCTGCCCTAACCACTGAGGCACAAGATGATCAGTGACCTAGCAACAAAGTGCCAGTTCCTGTGGTCATGCTTGGAAAGTGCTAGAGCATGCACAGTTCCCACACACAGACCATCTTGAGAAGATGTCCTAATTGTCACATAGCCCAGGGTCCCTGCATTGCATGTAACAGCTGGTGCTGGCATAGTCATTGTGTGAAAGGCATGTGGAGGGCCCACATGCTCCTGGTCAGCTTTGAGGTTCATAGAGCTGTGAGGACAATGTTGATCTTCACCACCCAGTGCTGCGTTTCGTCCTCAGCCCCACCTCAGGGCAGTTCAGGGGAGCTAATATCATAATGAACCTCAAAAGCTCACAAAGCCTGCAAGCACCTACCCAAGGGCAGTCTCACGTCAGCACTCAAAATTGTACTTGCGCAGACCCAGCACCCTCAACCATAGTACAAGTCTTTGACTCTGCCGGGTAGAGAGTGGCACTGATTCATCATGCCTCACATGTGAAGGGAACTGTCCCACTGTCTATGGCCAGCGTGAGTATGGACAGCACTTGACTCTAAGGGCACACACGATCTGTTGAAGAGAAAATCTGGGAGGAAAATATCGCAGGGCTGTTAGTGACCTTTTTCAATCCTGGGATTTAGGATTTGCAGATCTTCTGCATTTGATTTTATCTTCTGAGAAGTGATTGTGTGTAAATCACATAAGATAGTTTTCCTAGCTTTGATTTTGGTCACCCGATCAGTTTGCTTTTCATCAACAAGAAAATCTTACAGAGGAGCTGATCAATCCAAAAGCAGCCTCTGTGAATTCTGCAGGAAGAAGTGATATTGAGGAAGCCAAAGAGTCGGTGGCAATTTAGCTGCATCTGAAAACCATAGAAAAGTCATGACTCTGTCTTTGAAACATAGCCTGCATTTTAGTGTTTACTCTTTGTCAGATTGACCATTTTCCATGAATTCTCTTACCCTGAGCAAGAAAACCAAAGGCTGTCTTTTCACTCTTTTCCTGTCCATTTTGGAGCCTTGCTCCATCCACCTGGGAAGACGGCCTCATGGAACATGTCACTTTGCAGTTAGCAATCATCCATTGCCCACTCTGCGTCCAAAGGGCGATCAGGCACAGCTGCCTGAGTCCGTCCTGGGCAGCATCAGGAATGACTGTCACTTGCTTTGTGTTTTTCTAGCTGCCCCAATGTCGTGGTGGAGGAGCCTTCTGGAGACAAGGCCTCGGAGAAGGAGCCATCTATTCCACATGTAAGCTCATGCCTCCTCCTTTGTGATGACAGTGTTGATTAATTATGTTTTAGTACAATGAAATCATGAAGATTTGCACATGTTCACTTTAGATGGTAGACGATTTAGTTGGTGGGGAGATAGTCGAGTGCGAGTATTTTCCAGAATTTTTCATGCTTCAAGAGGGCATTCGAAAGGACAGCGTTAGTCACAGACTGGAGAGTAGGGAGCGTTTTCCTCTACATCGAATTTTCCTCCTTGATGAAGAGTTTTGCATTGGCCAACCCAAGTACACCCAGAGCCCTTCCATGAAGAATCAAACTTTCCCACAGTTGTTCTGTGTGTTTTCTCCTGGGGTTGTGAACTCAGGTTTTCAATCTGGTGTCCTAGACATGAAGAGAACAGAACTCTGTGCTGAGTGTCCAGGATGATGTTCTCCTAAGAGTGTTTTTGTTTTTTCTCTCTCTGCTTGCAGGCAGATGCAGAAGGTGGAAAAGGTATGTATGCAAAAATCAGTCCATTGCTGAGGCTAAATCTGGGTGCTGACCACCGTGGGGCTTTCCTGGCCATTTGGTCTGGAATGCCGCCCGATCTGTGTTCCTACCGGAAATGAATGTTGGGGTGTAGTGGAAGGGAGTGAGCTAAAGGATAGAATTCTGCCCGGTTCAAGTGCTGCCGGCAGCCGTGACGACTTTTAGGTGGCGTGTGCTTGGAGTTCGCATGTGTTTTTGGTGAGTGCATGTGCTGTGATTGTGAAAGTGTGTATGTGTGCGTGGTGTGTTTCCCCTGGCTTTTACTGCGTTGCACAGCACATTCCCCCGGTTCAGTTTCTCAAAAGATTCTCATCTTCACAGACCACGTTGCCTAACTCATTCTCACCTCCACGGCTGTATCTGGTGCTTTGTTTATTATTCCGTCTCCTCGTCTGGAGGCAGAGCTGAGATGACTTGCCTAAGCTCTTCACCTCCTCCATAAAGGAGACACATGTTGATGCCCTGTACCACTGACCGACTGTCACACTCAGCCACAGGGACATCAGTGCCAAAGCGAGGGATTTCCAGTAAACGCAGACACGGCTGGAAGGGCTAGGGTCTACACAGCTCGCAATGTTGCCTATCAAGGGTAGATGTCCTCACTGGTCTCATAGACCAAGGCAGCTTTCGGTGCCTTTTAAAGCAAACGTTGACATAGTCATTGGCGTTAAAGGCGTAAATGAATTCCACGTGCTGCAGGTTAGTACACAGATTGTAAGAGGTGTAAGGCCCCTTGGAATAGAATCTGCAACAATACCTGTCCGAGCTGGGGTCGCCCCTCAGCCTCTGTCCCAAGGAGTTAAGAATCTAAGAGACTGCGGCACAGCAAGCTACAGCAGCACCCAAATCCTGTCATCACAAACCCAAGAGACAGTGGAAAGTGAGGCTCAGAGTCATCAACCAGGAGGATCCCGATGCTCCTCCCCTTGTTGCAAAGCTGTGCCCAGCTCCGGTAGCCAGAGACTGTGCCCCTATGCCATTCCCATATGAGGAACTGTCCCACTGTCTGTTGCCTCTTTGAGAGAGGACACACAGTGACTCCATGGCACACACACATCATACAGGAACAAAATGGCAGGTCATTATCACAGATGAGGACATCCATTCTCCAGGAGATTTCACTGTTTTCAAATCTTCTTTATTTTATTTTCTCCAGGGAAAGAGAATTAGTGAATGAAGAGAATGAGATAGTTTTTGCAGAAATGAGTTATGTCTCCCATACGTCTGATTTGAATCTAGTTAAATAACTTAGACGTGTTTTTGATGACCACTGCAGTAGCAGGTATGGATTATGCAGGAGGAAATGATCTTGGAGGAAATCATGAAGACAGTGGCAATTTTGCTGAATTTCAAGGCAGGCAGGAGGAGTGAGGCCTGTTCCTTTGAAATAAGTCATGATAGTCGTGTTTCCTCTCTGTTAGGCTGAGTTTTTCACACTGACTGGGTTTCTTTCAGAAAGACAATGTGTGTGTGTGTGTGTGTGTGTGTGTGTGTGTGTGTGTGTGTGCTGTTCTCCTTGGCCTTTCTTCCTTGCGCAAGGAGGAGGTCCGGAAGCAGCTCAGTCCATACATAGCCACCACCCTCCTCAGTATTCTCTCGCTCCTGCGAGCACACAGCAGAGATCCGTAGTCCTTCATCTCTGACAGCACCAAGGACTGTCGGTCAGTGTGTGTCCTCACAGATCCCCCCAAGGAACTGCGGAAGGAGCCTCCCAGTGAGAGGGCAGATGAGGCGACATCCTTCATCAAGGTAAGCTCTCCCCACTTCCCTTGCCAAAGAAATGGTGATTTATTGCTTTGTCCTTAAAATTACAGTATAAAAAAAGTGAACATGCACATCCCAGACAATACAGATAATTACCTGATGGCGGGAATGTCAAGAGTGAGTCTAGTACTAACTGATTACTCATCCTGAAGAACCTTCAAACATGACAGCAGCAGTTACAAACTGTACGGGTGGGAGCTGTTTTGTCTTAGCAATTTTTCCTCTTTGAAGAGAAGTTTGTAATTGCCCCTGAAAATGGCCTTTGGGAGAAAGTTTCTGCACAGTTCATGCACTTGGACGTGTGTAGTTTTGTCCTGCTCTTGCTGGTGTGTTCCATGGACCCTGTCAGCGTTTGTCATCTGGTTTTCTGATGTAAGTGATTTGAGCAAAGGCCTATGCAAACAGGACCCTGCAGGATATGACTCTCTATGTTCTGTCATTTCAGGTGGCCCCTCTTGCCCAGGAAGATGGTAGGTATTCTAGGATCCTTCATTTGCTGATGAAAACTCTAGAAACTGAGAAAGGGAAGTAATCTCGCTGGCTTGATGTGGGGAGCCACTTTGATTCTGGCTTCCTGCCGGCAATGAGCATCAGAGATGTGGTGATAGAAACTGATTTTCTAGGTAAAGAACTGAGGCCATGAACCCCAGTTCCATCAGGTGGAGTAGCTTTGTGTGCATGTGTGTGAAACTGACTCTGTGTGTGTGTGTGCCTGTGTCTGTGTGTGTGTGTGTGTGTGTGTGACGTTTTGTATTTTGAATGTTTCTGTTGTTTTATGTTACTATGAGAGCACAGTTGATGATGTCAGCTATCTAATAAGCATTGCCCTCACCATCCCATCATGAGCAGATAGGTATCTAAGTGTATGTATTAACCACCTTGCAACATTTGAATGTGTGCATTTACTTTATGCCAAGTATATACCTCAATTAAAAGGAGCACCACTCCCGTCAGCACCCAGGTCAATGTCCTCTGGCTTCTTAATAGATAAATTGTGCTTTAGAATCTCTGTCACTGTGCCAGAAATATTCCTTTAGTACATTATAGAAGCCCTCAGTAGGTCTTAGAGCATTTTGAATGGTCATGTTGAGTTTCTTCCTTCACTGACCCTGTCCTTCTGTTAAAGGGAGGCCTCTCATGACTCCTCCTCCCACACCCACGTTAGCTGTTTTTTGGTCAGGGCTCCTCACTTTGCTGGTGGCCCCAGTGCACCCCATGACACATGCATCTCTGAAGGAATCTCAGTCAGGACGAGCCTCCAGGAATATTTGGGGTCGTTCACTGTGACTTTGTGCAAAGAGGTCTAAGATTTATCTTCAGACACTCTTGCTAAGAGCACATTGTGTCATTCTGTCTCCAGTACTTCTCGGAGGTATGGACTTTGTGTGCTGGGCAAGAAACACTGTATCTAAGAAGAAGGGAACTGAGAGTTCTTCAGGACTGAGGGTCAGGGTAGCACTGGGAAGTCATTCTAGGAGGACAAAGGGACATCGTGCACTGCAAGGTGGGACAGAGAAACTCCACAGTGTGACCAGAGATTTCACATGTCCCTGTGGGACATGGTGCCGAGTTTTCTTCTGAGGGCTTTGTAAGAAATCAATCCTGGAAATTGGTTTAAGTCAACAGCACAGGCAATGAGCCAAGTGATGTTTTGAGTTTATTAGGACCCAGACAGCTGTGAGAAATATGAATGTAGTAGAATGTCATTGCCCTGTAGGTTTCCATCTCTTTCCTGTCAATCAAACCTGAGGATGCTTCAATGTCAAATGTCGCTGGTTTATCCCTGAACCTGTCCCCTTGAGACAGGGTTGCCTTAGAACTCTTTAATCTCTAGACCCCAGCTTCTGAGTGAGCTAAAGTGTACGCTGGTGGGTGTGATTCCATGTTAAAATGAAGGCAGGCACCACCGGGTTTCCAAGAAATCAGAGACAGCCAACCAGTGGACTCCAACCACAAGGCGAGCTCCAAGAGGCTTGGGGCAGACCTAGTTTGGGCAACAACTTAGAGGAGCAGAAGAAGATTCTGGAGAGCACCCGGGCCCTGTGGTGAGCAGGTGGTGGCTTCAAGATCAGGACAGGCAGCATCAAACAGTCCCCTGAGCACCGGCTGGCCCAGACTGAGAATGACGATTGGCCAAATCTTGAAATGGGATGAGGATAGGCAGCGTCTTCTTGCTGCAGCGAACAGAATACAGAGGCACCTTCTGTAAACTTGGAGAGAAGAGTTTTCCTTCTGCCCTATGGTCTGCTCTGTGTCTTGTGTGACAACCAGACCCTTTCTTTCTCCATCCCTCCTCTCTTATAGCCTACCTATTGTGTCCATTCTTAGCAACCCCCATTGTTGCCCCTCCCTTTTCTCTCTTGTGTCTTCCTTTTCTTATTGGCTTTCAACTTCATTTTGCATTAATTTTGGTGCAAAAAAATACACAGCATGAAATCAAGCTTCTAAGTCCTGATTCAGCACACAGTACAGCATTGAAAGGGGGATGCATATTCTCACAAGGAAGACTTCTAAAACTTTTCAACTCACATGAGGAAAAGTGTCTTCCTGTTGACATTGCTCCATTTCCTTCTCCTCCCAAATCTCCACAACCAGGCTTCTGTTCACTTTCAAGGCATGTGACAAATGTAGCAGTCACCGAAGTGGAAACGCACAGTATTTGAAATGTGTGACCTGCTTATTTCACTTAAGATAATGTCCTCTAGATGAATTCCTTTTCTGCAAATGGCAGGATTTTTTTTGCTTTTTAAAGATGCACAAAATTCTATTGAATTCATATACTTTTTTTATGTGTTTCTTGTCGATGGACACCAGGGGTGTTTCTGGAACTGGGCTCTTTCTAGATCTGGGCTCTTCTGAACAATGCTGAAGGGATAACAGGAACTCTGCAATGTTCTGATTTTACTTCCTGGGAAACATACCAAAAGCGCCATAGCTGGATCACATCGCAGTTCTATTTTTAATTTTTCGAGGAACCTCAATACTGTTCTGCATGATGACTACACCGTTTTACCTTCCTCCCAACAGTATAGAAATGTTGCAGCTTCTCTATCTCCACTACAATATCTGTTCTCTCTCTTTTTTCCCCTTTTGGACAACGTGCATCATGTCAGGAGAGAATCACTACCTCGTGGCCTTTTTGGTGTGCATTTCATAATGATTAGTGATACTGGGAACGTTCATAGCTCTGTATACCGTGTGTGCTTCTTTGAGCGACATGTCTTTTAAAGATTTTGGCCATTTTTATTGGGCCATTGGCTTTCAGTTTCTGTTTTTTTGCACTTGAGTGTTAGCCACCAGTACATATTTTAAATATTAGCCCCTATTCAGATATAAGCTTTGCAATGGTTTTCTCACATTGTCTAGGTGTCTTTTTCTTCTCTTGATTCTTGAAGAGACTGATATTTCCTCATTGTGTCGACCTGGCATCCTTCTTAAAGATCATTTGGTAGTATCAATCAGTTTATTTAGGACACACTATCTATCTCATTGATCGATCTGCCTGTTTCTAAAGACACTACCATGGTGTTTGGATCACGGAAGCTCAGGGGGGTATTTTGACTTCCATCTTGTTCTTCATTTTCAAGATAGTTTTGACTATGGGATCCTTTGTGGTTCCATATGTGTTGTCGAATTTTTTTTTCTTCTGAAAAAGTGGCGTTGAGGTATCGCCAGGTACAGTTAGAATCTGTCCCTCCCTTTGGCATTTTGGAAATGTTAACATTATGAAGTCTTCGAACCCATGAGCACAGTATTTCATTTCAATTACTTTTGTCTTTTAAATCTCTTTTTTTCCTTCACAAGACTTCCATCCTGCTGGGGGCTTTTTCACTGCTTTCCCAGGCTCTGTTCCAGAGTCAGGGCTGAGAAGGGGGAGAAGCATGAAAAGTGAAGTGTCACAGAACACCTCAGACTGATTCTGCCTCACACAGGTCTGCTTGCCATGCTCTTTAAATTTGCCTACATTGGGTTGTTCTGTTGGGGAATCTCTAGTATCTGGTTTTGTCCATAACTTTGAACAACGTCAGAGACTCAAGTAATGCGTGGCACTTTCACATGAGTTCCTGAATTACACACATGTGAGTGAACAGATGGGCACCGCCAACGATTGTGCCAGGACTAGCAGAGAATTTCCACATCATTGACTTCTAGAGTGGCTCTATCTTGTGTGGAGGGCAGTGGCCAGATGAGGCTGTTTTGAATTAATTACACTTGATGATTTCTTACGTCAGTGAGGAAAATAAAATCAAAACCTGCATTTGCTTGGTCACACTAAACACATTCAATTGTCTACAGCTGTCAGAATTTCTGGTTGATAACTTGATGGTGGGAGCAATGTTGGGTTTGAGGTGAGAAGGTGAAAGTTGAGTGCTTCAGCATGTCTATGATGTGAAGTTTGCAAGGTGGTCAATGTGTTGTTCAAGGGCTGTGACCCCATAGAGCCCAGGCAAAGTCTGAGAACATGGAAGAAAGATTGGTGAGGCCGCGACTCACCATAGGCTCAGGTGAAGCTAAATGAATAGGTGAGACGCTCTTTCTAAAACCTTATTGCTCTCGATTCTGTTTCTAAAGATTTGGTGTTGGAAGACATCTCTGACTTCAGCAGTGAGGAGGAAGATGATACAGGTAGGTGGCAACAAGTACCTTGGATCCAGTGGGAGGAAATACCTGGCACCTGTTCGGTGGCACGTGCTACATGGGAGACTGAAGAAGGGAGATATGCAATCAGACAGAGAACTGAAACGTGTATCAAAGTTTAATTTGTTTCCCCCCACTTTATTAATGTCACGGAAAAAGGACCTGTATCACGGACTTCAAGTGTGCTGCATTTGACATCATGTGTTCTTGCTTTTCTATTAAAAAAATATCTTTCCGATATGACTCTCTCTTTCCTTCCAATGCTCCAGCCAATTCTCCTCAACAAAGAGAAGAAGAAAGAATTTAATAATGAATAGAAGACCTGTGAAATTCTGTTGCATGGGACAAAACAAGGTAAGGTAAAAAAGTGTGCCCTTTTCCATTGCTTCCTGATTTACTCATGTCTGTTCACAGAAAACTGCAATACAAAAAAAAAAAAAATCCTGGTACTTCACCTCTCTCACACAGGCAAGTTGGGGCAGGAGCTTTTGTCAGAGACACTCAGGACATCTCATCATTCAGGCACCAGGGGCATGGTCTCTGGTGTCTTAGAATTTCAGGATCTCTAGGCCCAGGATACCTTCCATGTTCTCATGCCAGATTACAATCATCAGTGGTGTGTATCTGGGCAAATTGCTTGATTTCTATGCTTTTCAGTATCAATTATAAATCACAGCTCCTGCTTTTCCTTCTCTTCTGTGAGGCTGATGTGGGGATTTCAGGAGCTGATAACAAAAATACATTCCGTGAACTGGAAGGCATCACTCTCACGCAGAGGAGCAAAGTAACCCATCTCCCTGCCTTGCTGTGGAGCTTTCCCAGTCCGCGCTCTAGGTTCAGCTGCTACCAGGTGTCTCAGTTCTACTTGTAGTCATACAGTACTTGGCCACATACAGAGCAATTCGATAGCACCAGTCACTTACTTTTCTCATAGCTTTATTTGTATGCAAATATTCGTAGCCTCATCACATGAAACTAATGAGTAAGCTACCTTAAAGTTTCAGATTGTGGAACGGGGCCTTGAGGTCCCAAGGGATCTGAAGGACTTTCCCTGGTACGTGGAGCTTCTGAACAAGGACTAAGAGATTCAAGGGAGTTACATCTGGCAACACCACAGGGAACATTCCACAGTACAGCCTGAGGAAGGTCCTGTGGAACTGTGGTTCTTAAGTCAATTCAGGTATAATTATTTGGTATTTTCATTGTTAGAGAAAATTATGTAAGTTCTAAGTCATACTGTTTTTCAATTGCATGAGTGCTCTTTGAATGCTACCCATCTATCTCCTGTGCTGTAAGTATAGAGGAAAAGATGCATTGAAACCCAAAATGTGGTTCAATTTCTGTAGTAAGCAGGGTCTCTGGCTAATGCACAGATATTCTCTAATTTTGGACAAGAGCTGACTACAGCTCTCTGATAGAGTATCCCCAGAGTGGTAAAATGAATACGCTTTTATCTAGAATAGATGTTGATGAACATAAAGTTGACAGATAATACACCTAGTCCCCATATCCCCTGCTGCCCTGGTCATAGCATCTTGTATTTGCATAATACATTCAATTTAATGTGGGAAATAATAATATTGTTATATTTCTATTACTTAAACAAGTCCTGAGTTGACATTCATTTTGAGGCTGTGCCTGAACATTCCTTGGCCAGAATGTCACGTATCACCATTAGGGTGTCACAGAGGTGTCCGTCCACCAGGATTCCTAGCCCCATTCTTGACAGTAGCTAACCAATGGAAGCCACCCTAAGTCGATCCATGAGTGGAGAAATAAATGATAGGTACGTGAAATGCAATGTTATTCATACTGGGTGGAGTGAGGCAGTCAAAAGAAAGGCGAATAACATATGATTCCACTTCTGTGAGGTCCCTGGAGAAAGAAAATTGATTGTGAGAGAAAGTAGAGATGATGAAAAGATGAAATGGGAGTGGTGGGTTGATTCGCCTTGAGATCAGAGTGCACGGGAGAAGATGACACGTTTCGTAGAAATAGCAGAGAGGTCCGCAGACAGAGAATGTTCCTGAAGCTCCTGACCTATCTACTCACAATGAATATACATATTATGTATACTATATTAAAAAACCCCATTAAAAATCCATTATTAGAGATGATAGAAGCAGCACATGTGAAGGCATGTGCCGAGATGGTCCTGTAACATTCCAAAGAGAAGTGGAACTTGGCCGGGTTGATGATGGGCAAGAGGAGTCCATGAATCTTTATCATTGTGTGCATTTTCGTTTCCTTCGGATTATGTCTGATACACTGGTGTCCTTCATCTTTCATGCCCAAGGCTCCATTTCTATTTTTTCCTGCCCCCTTTGTGCACTTCCTTCAGCCACCCAGGAGGATGATCCTGCATCAGCTCAGTTCATGCTTATTAAGAGTCTATATCCACAAAGCCTTGCCTCACAAACTTTCCTTGCCAACCTGCCAGAGTATGTCTTGAGCAGCATCAGCAGTTCCTGACAGCCACTTTATGTCTTTGTTGCTCTCCCTGAGATGGTGGTGCAAGATTTCACTAAAACACCGCAGATGAGGAGGTCGCATCTATCCTCAAGGTCAACTCACTTTCTTGCAGTGAGATGGAAAAGTTACTTTTTGGCGTTTTCAGTCAAAGTAGCGTATGAACATGTGAACATGTATACGCTCCATGACAGAGGCAGTTTCCTAGGTAGGCAGACTGTCTAGTGAGAGCCTATTACCCCTGATACGTGATTGAAGAGGGCACTCCCAAAGGACAACAGCAGTTACAAAACATACGTTAGAGAACATTGTCCCCTGCAGAAAGTTTTTCTCTTTGCAAAGAAAACCGTAATTGCCAAAGCAAATGGACGTGAGAGACCTTGCATTTCGAGCTTCAAAATTTCCAGGCGTCCCTTCTGTTTTCTCCTGGGTCATCGATTCAACCGCTGTTTCATGTGGTGCTAAGGCCATCAAAGGAAGTGAAAGCCTGTGCAGAGTGTCCCTGAAGAAGTGATCCTTGCTGTATTTTTTCTATTTCTCGATTTGCTGTTGGAAGCGTGGACAGATGAAAAGTGTATGTATCATGAAATCAGTCAGTTGTGAGGGAAAAATCTAGGTAGTGAAGAAGGTGGACTTTTCTGCAGTTTTGGTCTGAAGCCCCTGATTCTGGGTCACTGCCGGAATGAGAGTTGGGTGTAGTGAAAGGAGTTGCTTGTACAGGAAAAAAACTCTGGCCAGTGGCCCAATGTGGCTTTCCTTAATGACCTCAATGAACTGAAATACAATAAAATATCAATTGGTCAATCCTACTAGTCTCATACAAGTTTGAATGAAACAGTTGGAATTTCCAGTTGGTAAGGTCAGAGGTGAGAGTTGCCATGGGCAAGTGGAAGGAAAAGGTAAAAGATGATTCCTTTAGCTGATGTGAAATTTGGTAACTGTGGTCGAAGTCTAAGTGAAGGCCTATGATGCACAAAGCCAGGAAAGGTGCATGAACCCTGGGATTATCACGGTGATGCCCATGCCTCACCATGGACAGAAGGAAACTAGAAGAAATGGGGAAGCCTCTTTCAATAAATTCATTGTTGATGTTTCTGTGTCTTGGGTTATGGAAGAGAGAGCTTCTCTGACCCAGACACGAGGATGAAGACTTTCCAGGTAGGTAGCAAAACACAGGTCAGATCCCATGAGAGAGGAGTCTGGGAACAGTTAGTGGCACCTGCTGCTTAGAAAACTGAGGAAGGGAGACATGACATTAGAGAAAAACAAAAGGGAAATGAGTGTAAAACTCTGATGTGTTCCTTCCTTTTGAATGATGTCACAGGAAGAGGAATTGTTTCATAGGCTTTGAGAATGGTGTGATTTTCATCCTGTTTCTCACTTTATTAGTACAAAATAATCATTTCCAAATCTCTTGTTTTTATATCCCCTACCCAGAGCTATATCAGAGCTTGGGCGTTGATCTGTTCAAGACTCCCGGAATCTTCTGCAGAAGATCATGCTTTGTTTTTGTTACGAAACTCTGATGGGTGTATTTTAATGAGTCACTGTGACTCCTCCTAGGCTGTGAAATTGGGACAAAGCCTCCTAGTTTGTGCTGCGTGGTGTATACGCAGTAAATGCTCTTCCGTTGAAAGTTAGGAGCACTTTGTGCTTCTGGGCTCATATTTGCTACTCCTTTCAAGGGCACTCCCAGATCTGCATGGTGGAAAGAACAATTCTCGCTAATGTTTGTTCCTCTTCAACGGCACTCCCAGTGCTGCATGGGGAAAGAACAATTCTGCATTACAGCTATTGCTCCAGTATCCTTGCACTCATTTCAACTTCCACATGTCACCCATGTTTGAGGTGCTGAATGTGCTTCCATGTGAGAGAGGCCTGTGCCCAGAGGCATCTCTGGGCCTCCATGGCTGGCTGGATTATGGAGGGCACAGTGTATGCCACAGCATTGCTGACTTGGTTTCCTGGGATTGACCAGGCTCCAAACTGTCTCTCCGACCAGCCAGGCCAGGGGACCACCAGATGAGGAGTGTCGAGATGAAGACAATAATGGATCATGCGATTCATTACACAGTCCCAGGAGTAGCAGGATGCTGGGTTTCCCTTTACCTAACGCCCCCATGTTTTCCCAGGTCACCCCACATCGTCGGTGTCCTTTGTGCTCAAGACCACACGTGGATGATGAAGCTCATGACATGGGAAGCAGAAGAGTGCATGAAGTTGACCTCTCCTTCCTTTCATTTCCACTTTCTGTTTCCATCCACAAGCCTGTATTTGTGAGGCTTGCCGGCCCCTCTCCATGTGATGTTCATTGAAGGCCCTGGTCCCGTGCCAGCACTTGAGGTCCTGGGATCATCACTGTCTGTAGCATATCTTTCTAGTTCTGCATTTTCTGTCATTCAGAATGGCCCTGGCTCCTGATCTTCATTGCACCACTGAATGGCATTGAGGTACCCTTAGTGGCCCAGGCTGGGAGATGGCTGGGAGTCAGAAGGGCTTGGCTCCTTCTGCAGGGAGAGAGGGCCCTGTTCACCCGTGAGCACCGCCGCAAATGGTGAACGCCTGTGATATGCATAATTGTTCTGTTCCTCCAGGATTCAAGACATTGCATTATGACTGGTCGAGAAGAAAGAGTCGAGGAAACCATTTGGAAGGAAGAGGACATAGACCTGTGATTTCGCCTTGCCTGGACTGATAAGGGTAGGCACACACGTGTGCCTCTTCTCCATTGCTTCCTAACTTACTGTCGGCAAATTGAGAGAGTCCCCAAAACACCGGGCTTACTGCTATTTTATGTGACCCCACATGATGGGGAGATAAAATGGTGGTAAATCTGAGGGAGGCCAGTGAAGGACAAGCTGGGGACTTAGCTAGGGATGGCTCCCATTTCCATTGAAGCCCAGGGTTTCTAGCCTGCGTCCTGTAGCCATGGCTTACACTGTGGGGATAGGCCTCTAGGTGCCTATGGGCCACCATGTTTATGACTTGAGGACGTTCTGGTCACTGTGTTTTTTTGGGCAGAGAGCACTTAAAATGGCTCAACATCTCACTGAGCAGGTAGGGAGCTGCCAATCCACCCTGCCATACTCTCAATGGAAGCCTCACATCCATCTGCTACTGCTGAGGTTGTGCAGGCCACGCTTCTGCCAATCAGAATTGAATGGGAGAAGTGGGCAAGATTAGGTTTGCCACCTCCTAGAACTTTCTGAGCCCCTAAAGGCCCGCATTCTCAGGAGACGCTGCATGGCCACACGTCACCATTTCTGGATTAAAGTCAGAGTTCTCCATATCACAGACGTCACAGAGTGTTCCTGGGATGTCTACTGTCCTTTCTTTTGTACGTATTCCTGTGATTTTAGGGGTGCAGTCAAGGTAGAGAACCACTGATCAGTGTCTTGGGACCTGAGGTCTGAATTCTGGCTGCCACTCTGCTGTTGTGTGAGTTGGACAAAGCCTTCTCAATGAGAAAACTTCCCATGCTGAGGTTGGGGATACAGCACAATCAGTTAAACAAAGCCAAGCCCTCACCTCACTGGCCAGTACGTAGAAGGTCCTCCATAGTTTGTTATATACAGTTGGTTTTGTTGTTGTTGTAGTTTTGTTTTCTATCACAACCATTTCACATTTTCTAGGCTATTGGGGACTCACTACACCTCACTGGAGCTACCAGGAGGTGGGCTTGTGACTGAAATTTCCTCCTCAGCCATGGGCCAAGTGGTCCGAGGCCAAATTGATATTCTCTTCCTGGAATTGGAAACAAAAGAGATGGAATGCCTTTCACCTGAGTGGTGGTGCCCTAAGCACACTGTCCTTTCTAGGTGACTATCTCCAAGAGTCCCTCGGGGTTTCCAGAGCTACATGGTTTTGTCTCATTTCCTGTCCTCCAGGTTCCTGTGACTCTGGGAGAGCCCATAAGCCTTCCAGTTTTTCCACTTGTGTCTATATTACCTCGAGGTGGCTTTGCAGCTTCTGGCACAATCCTGACTGAGAAATGCTTCAAGGAGAGGGAAGAGTCCTCTGTCCTGAAAGGAAGTTTGAAGGGCACCTGCAAGAACAGCATGGTAAATCTTGAAATTGGACTCCAGGCCTTCTAGAATCGTGGCTGACCACTGCCCTCCTTGCTCATGCCACTGCATCCCCATTGGCCTCCTTTCTATCTGTCACACTCAGTGGTGGTCACGTCCTCGCCCAGAACCTTTGCACTTGCTGTTTCCATTGCATAAAATGCTCTTCTTCCAGAAAGCCACACAGCCTACTTTTTGCCTCTTTGCTCGAATGTCACCATCTCAATGGGACGTCTCTCAACCACCTTAGCTCAAAACACATTGTCGACTCCATCTGAACGTGGCCTGTCTGACCACGTGGTAAATAATTTTTCTTCAGAATCTTCCAACTGACTCTATCATTACTTATTATTTTGTTGTCTATGACTCAAACTCATGGGCAGTGCTTCATGACTGTTTCCTCACTTCACTATCCTCAACACATTGGCACATAATAGCTTCACAATAACTAATTCTGGACCTGAATTACATTTGGGAAGGTGAGGATAGTGTCAGAAACGAGGTGGAACAGCCTTTCTCTCCCAGAGTCCGTTGTGTACCCAGGCCTGAGGTCCTGGCTGACAGGACCTCCCTGGGAAGACCCTACCTGTTAGTGAGCTATGTGGCAGGTAGACGGAGCCCCTTAAGGCCTGGTCTCTCCTGCATGGAGAGCCAGTATGTCTCGTAAGAGTCTCAGCGATAATAACAGTAACAAAACGATAATAATTAAAAATAGCAGCGGCAGTAACCTTTTACAGATGCTTGCTTTTTCTCCGTCTGGGTGTGAGTCCAGTGATTTACACGAATGTTCATTCAAGTCTCATCTTGTTCCCATGAGTGAATCATATTAAATTATTAAAACATGAGAAAACGGAGGCTCAGAGAGTGTGTCATCATCGCCGGGCACTTCCTCTAGCCTGGCACATGGAAACCGTTGAACCCGTTGAACCAATGATGTTCTCCTTCCTCTGCCAAATAAGGGGTTGGGCCATGAGGCTTGGGCTGGAGCATGGGGTCATTTGAGAGGTCTGAGCACTACAGGCGTAGGAGCAAACGTTTGCCTCTGGTGGGTGGAATGTTTGTGCTGAGGCCCTGGTGTCCCAGTGGCTGCTTTCATAAGGTGGCCCCTGCGCTTATGAGTTTGTGCCTCACTTAGTGTTCAGGGAAAGCCACGCTATGGCACAAGCCTGAGAGCTGAAGGACCTCCAGCCTCCCGGCAATGGCCGCAGGGAAACAGCTTGCCCAGCCATTGCTTCTGGTTGGCAGTGCGAGGGAACCCTGGGCATGGGGTGGTTTGAGGGCATCGTGGCATGGTCTGAGACCTCAGGTGGCTTGTGAGCCCTTAGGTCTTGCTGAACAGAGGACCTGCAGAGACATGGCAGAAGTTCCTGCACACTTGATGATAGAGGTAGGGACTTAGGCGCGGACAGGTGAGATCACAGGACCCTCGGAAGAGGGATGAGCGGCAGCATCCGGGAAAGCGTCTCAAAGTAGGGATGGCCACTGGTGGCTGGGCACCCACCTTGAGTGTGGGGCTGACCTAGATGACTACTTGCCTGCCTTAGGGTGTGAGACAGGTGAGTTTGGTAGAAGGGGCTTCAGGTATGTGGAAGAAGTACTCTGGGTGTTTTCCTGCTGTGAGCAGGGTCCCATGAGTGTGAGGTCCCTTCCTGTGTTGGGCACACCTGCCTGAGTCTAGGTAGGACACTCCATCTGAGAGGAGAAGGTGAGCCGCCTCCCTGAGATGAGACAAACCCTTGGTGGCCTAAAGGGAATGTAGGGAGGGTTGAGGGCTGCATGTGGCTGCAGAAGAACTGACATCATGAAAAGGTCAAACATCCCTGTGGGAAAAGAAAACCTCCTGTAACTCACTGCCACCCATACCCAATCCCAAACTTTGAGGGACCCCAGAGGCTGGAGAACTCCCTCCTGAGCATCCCTGGTGTGGGTATCTTTATTTGGGGCATGTGCCTGTGCTCTTCTGGAAGACAGGGTCTCTCACACACCACTTCACTTTCCTCAAGCGGGACACTGACAGTCAGACTGGGTCTAGCTGCCCTGCTGACTCTCACTCTGCCTGAGGCCAGCCAGAAGCCCTGTGTTGCCTTTCGAGTTAAGAGCCTGCAGCTTCCTGCAGAGCAGCAGACTCTAGTGATGTGTACTGAGGAAGCATTTACCTGCCTTGTGTGTGGCTGTGAGTGTCTGCTTTCACTGTGAATAGTGACCTTTAATTGACAAGTCTCCTGTGGAATGCAGAGCAGGGCATGGGGCTGAAGTTAGACGATGACACATCAGTGAGTCCGGCGTCCTTACTGACAGTCCACCACTTTACTTGAATCAGTCTCTGAATTACTCTACAGCTTCCTGTCTCATTCTTCCTCCAAAGGCTTCATGTTAGTCCTGTGTTTACAGCAGTGTTACCCCTTTTGTCTGCTGGTCATATGATTATTTTCCTCAGGTATCATGGGCCAAAAGCCAGTCGAGTTGAAGAAAGGCAGTTCTTAACTGGTGCTCTAGGGCACCGAGAGACTGGGGCACATCGGCACCTAGAACTACACTTTGAGGGGAATCAGGTCCTTTCTGCTCCCTACAGTAGCAGCTGCCTGTTCCAGAGTGTGCCCAGCTATCTTCAAGCCACCACCAATTTGGGAACCAGGCGACTCTCCACAGTAATGACACCATCAGGCTACCTGAGATTCTTTTTTTGTTTCTTGATTTCATCTTTGTGTGGTTGCTGTGAGCTTTGGTTAAGTTCAACAGTTTTAAAAATTTGCCTGTGAGCATTTTGAGTGCATTCATTGCTTTGTGGTGGAGACCCTTGGTCAAAGTCACTCAGTTCCTTACATCTTATTTGAAATCACACCTGTAGTACATGGCTTTCTAATCCCCTGTGCCCTCATCATCTCACTGAGTGTTTTGGTTGTTCCTGACTAGGTGTGGCTCTGACTTCTTGGCAGTCACTTCAGATTGATGATGCTGGAAGCACATTGCTAGCTTCCCTCTTCTCTTTCCCATGGTCAATCTCAATCTGTCCTACTTGTCACAGAACTCGCTGAAGAAGAAGGAGCAAGAGGACTGAGGACTGGATTTGCCACAGTGGTCTCATATTTCAGCACTGTCTTCCTTGAAGTGCTCACGGTGTGGTCAGTATTTTAGTTTTCTCTGCTCTATGTGTGTGTGTGTGTGTGTGTGTGTGTGTGTGTGTGTGTGTGTGTGTGTGTGTGTGTGTTTGAGAGTGAATCAATGAAAAAAATTGTAAGACACTAGTCTTTGTAAATGTGTCACCTCCCTTTCCATAGGGATGTTGTTTTAAAAAGAGATTGTAATAATGCATGGTAATGTTGAGTTATGTATGAGGCCCAACATTTTCAAGCTCTTTTGGAAACTGCTTTAAGTCCTTTCACTTGTACAGAAGATCTATAGGTGTCCGTCACTGAACAAACACAAAGAAATTGGAAAAGGAAGTTTCATTCTTTACAGAAAGGTGACAACTCTAGCAGCCATCATCATGTGTTCTGCGGGACCTGCTCCAGAGGCAGTGGCACCCTGGGCAGCAAGAGTTGCTCTGACAAGCTCCTTCCCCAGGAACCGAACTTACAACTAAACCTCAACTGGCATAGCTTTGAACTGTCTGTGAGCATCAGCGCTTAATCTCCATGGAGTCTGTGAACCCATAAGCAAGGTGTGTCCTCAGATAATTGCTGCTTTGCTTTACATCCTTTCTCCTTTGAAAAGGTGTCCTAGGAATACTCTGCTTTCAGGTCGTGGGGACACCTGCATACATAGATGAGGAGAGAAGACATGTAGAGTAGATCATTATCGTGTTAAAAATATGGTTCCTGAACCTGAAAAGGTTTTTAATGTTCTGTTCAAATGTGTGCACAATAGAACACATTTGGCTTTCTTTCTCCATGAAAGGGTGGGTGGCACAGGAGTGGCAGGAAAGTGTGATGATGGTGCCTCAAAAATAGATCCTCGGCTTTGCAAAAGAGTTTACTTTGTTCCATTCCCCTTGACATTTTCACCATTGACTGTATTTGAGGGAGTCATGTTGCACTATAGAGCAAAGACACAGCATAGTGATATGAGGATCTGAGAGTCAGTGTGAAAACAAAACATGAGCTCTGTAAACTGGCATGTGGACCCTGCAGTGTGGATCGTGAAGTCACGCTGAATGTCATGTCATACTCTGTCACAGTGGTTCTGGACTCATATGTGTCTTGTCCCTGGTCCTAACTACCACCTCGTGCTGAGTGTGTGAAGGGGCTGAACAGGGAGATATAGTCTCGATTGACTCTAAGCATGGGAAATGTTCACTGCTGCTGCAGTGGTTATTCATGCTGGCCCATTGAAAGCTGTGCCTTCAAAGGGCTTAGTTCCTATTGTGCAATCTACTTCCTCATTTTTAAATTTTCTGTTAGTATTTGTCATGTCAATTTATCAATGTGTCACTTTCTCTTCCAGTACCCTCTCCTCTTCTATAGATATTTATTGGCAAATATGGGATGTACATTGAATGCCATTTTTAGCTTGTGAGAATTAAGAAATTAATTAACTTCAGAGCTTTGAAGAGACTTCAAACCTGTGGAGACGTGTAGGGAGGCTTTTCCTTCAATGAAGAGACCCTAACATTGTGTTTAGCATGTCTTCTCTCTCTTGCTTCTTAAGTAATTTCCAAAATTATTATGTTGGTGTACATTGCTTCCACCCCATTGAGATTTTTCAATTGTGTCATTAAATTGTGGAACTAGATTTCAGGTTGGAAGTTAAAAGTGTTTACTTTTGTATCATTGCTGTTTTCAAAATCTCTCAGTTTATAGAGATAACAATTTTATATTTTCATGTATCCATTCACCTCACCAGAGCTAAGGATGGTGTAAGTGTAGTTAAAAAAATTACCATTTCCCCAATTAATAGCCAGTATTTCCGCAATCCATGGTCAATTAAGAAAGAGTTTCATGAATCAATGGGAGCAAATAGGTAATCCAGTATATAGAGTGTTTGTTACTCATAGAGAAATAGAGCAATGTACACATGCGGAGAAAACTCATTCTATGGAGAATTAATTTTTTGTATAGAATTGCAGTTTTGATGAGGAAGGCATCTCTGTGAGTGATGGATTAATTTAATGTACAACTGATTCAGTCTGCCCTTTTTGTAGAGCTCTTTCTATGAGGAGATACCTGCCTTGTTTATGAGGGGTTTCTATTTGTAAGCAGGAAATGATGCGAGCTGATACTGCTTCACAGTTTTGAGAATCCAGGACATTTTAAAGATAATGTCCCTTCTTCCAGAAGCTGGTGTTCATCTTATCTGCATGCATCGCTGCTTGACCATGAGTTAGGCAACTGGATCTAGCAGAGAAATACTGTCCAGTTACAAATAGGGTGACCTCACAGTGTGGACCTCTGAGCAGTCACTAAGAGCATATTTTGACAATTGAATTTGATTTGTTAAAGCTGCGACAGGGTTAAAGCAAAGTGGCTGTTTGTGGATCATAGAGATGTCTGTCAAAGATAGAACAATGCCTCTCAGGATTTGGAGTCCTTGATCTCGAGTGCACACCAGAATGTTTCAGAGTTGTGAGATCTAAATTCATACAATTCAGCACTAAATAACTTTCATTAGTATATAAAACACACAGTCTAAAACAATAAATACTTGAACACTTCTGAAAACGATGGAGGGTTGATTTGATGAGTATGTTCATTCCCTGGTGGAAAAATAGAGGCCCAGAGAATATGCATGTTCATAAGCCTCCCTAAGTAGAACAGCCACAATGAGTGCAAATGGGCAGTGGGGTGCCAAAGTTAGCTCATGCTAACAGCTGGACCCAATTCCTTCTTCTCAAATCCATGAGATCTTATTTGCCAAACAAATGCGGATTTCCAGCATCGGGTAATATATATCTGAGATCTCCTGGGATTCATAGAGAACCTCTGCCCACCTTAGAAGATATCTCAGTGGGTCATTGCCTAGGTCTGTATCAGCGCATGTATCACGTGTGCTGTCATAGTCCTGGTGAAACAAACTCATCGGAAGCTCAGATGCTTTCTGTCAGTTCCAAAATCCTG